>JAQHUG010000490.1:453674-484577 GCA_028555095.1 Dicrostonyx torquatus | reverse complement strand
TGTTGATAGGATAAACCCAGAGTTGAGTTGTATTTTGGTCATACTGCCTTCCAGAATTTCTCCTACAGGAATTTTAATGCAGAGAGATGATATTATCCTGGAATGGAACTTCTTACCTCATAAACCAAGTGTGTGGTGTTATAAAGTTTTAACATCTTATCTTCCTTCACCAAACAAACCCCAATTACACATATTAGAAGCCTTCTTTTAAGTTGCCATTTATGTCTGTCCAAATGATTCTCAAAACATAAAGTCTATTTCTATTGATTGCTGTAGCTCTCTCCATAGAAGTAGAAAAGGTAGATCTTATTGCTGAATATAACATACACTTCAGATACATGGCCTAGAGGTCAGCAACCTGGAACTGACCTGAATATTTCTTACCCAGCTTTCAAATAAAAGCTTATGCCAAGCAAGCTTCCAACAGTCTTTCACGGCCCTGAAACCCGCAAACCACAACAACCACCAGAATGATACAATAAACCTAAGGATGCAATAGTGGCACTTATACCTTGATATTAACCAACAGCTCTCTGAATGGACGTCAGACCTGCGCAACTTAAAAAAAAACATATTGCATGCTGCTACTAGAGACATAGCTGACTACCAGGCACTAATGCAGTTAATATTCCTAGAGGAGAAACTACTAACCTTTACAGTTTTATTGAAGCATTATATGTTTTAGTAACCATCTAAGAAATTTTGTTGTACCTATAGATAAGGGTGGATTTAGCCCTCATGAAAGAAACTTCTCTTTGAAACATGAAAGGTCATTGCAGAACATCACAACATATCCAAATGCAGAATTGTGGAGCTTGGTTCATTTCGATAAATTTATAAAACATTTCCCCATTGTAGGCTGAGATTATTATAAAGAAGTTATAATATAATATAATATTATATTATATATATTATAATATAATATTATATTATATATATTATAATATAATATAATATAAAGAATGCTTATAGAGTAAAAGGAACAAGGAGTTTTCTGTGACATTTAAAATCCTAGGAGGATGCATTTGACTGTAGATTTGAAAGTGAATACGGGGAAGTGTTGAGAGTATGTGAAATGAGGAAATGGAAAGGAGAAATGATGTAAGTATGTTATCATCACAAAATTTAAAGCAACTGTCAATAATGCCCCAATAGCATTTATGTAAAGATTTTGGCAAAATGTTGTACATAGGAAGCAAATCCTGGGATGCTAAGGATCTTTCAAAACCGTAGATTGAAGATTTCATGACTGAAATAGAATATCTTGTACTCAGTATGACCAGTAGGGACACCATATTAGTATCATCCAATATTTATTATTATTATTATTATTATTATTATTATTATTATTATTATTATTATTATTTACACCCATGAAGAAAACCTAAAATTTTAGGTCATATTTCAGGAAATTGAGCATATATAAGAATCCTCAGATGTTTACACAGTTGGAGTTTGTTTTTAGATTTATTTGATTGTCACTTTTTGCTGTTTCTTCAATCTTTTAGTAAGAAATTATTAAGTTATTTATCATTTTGTAGGAGCTAGCAGTTCATAGACATCGGATTTCAAAGAACTTTCGGTTATAAACAGATGGGATATAATAAAGAGACTGAAATTCTAAGTGTTTAATCCCAGCACCAGAGAGGATTATAAAATGGGAGGAAACAGTTCTCAGACACAATCCCATTCTGAGATTCATGGAGGCAGGATCACCATTTCGGGACTGAGATGGATGTAACAATCAGTTGTTGGCTGTTTTGTTTTTCAGATATTTTCAGATTGAATCCCAGTTTATCTCTCTAAGCTTCTTTAAATCATGTGTCAAGGATGGGAAACTGGAATAGAGTTCTTATTGAGTGAGGGAGCTATTGGGTAAATATATGAAAATTATAAAGAATAAATTAAATAAAAATTAAAAAATAAAAGGTCACATATCAATTTTTGATTGATTGCATTTCTAAACTATGATCCCCATGATGGGTCTGTAGCAATATTGCCCTGAAGCAAAATATTTATCTGAGTGTTTATATAAGTTAAATTTAATCTTAAAATAACTTAATTAACTCCAATGAAAGAAATATTGACATTCACTGATTACAGTAATAATTATAAGAATAATGTGGATATATATTGAATTCTTACAAATTTACTATACATGCATCCATTTCAGTATAGCTTGTCTTTCTTATAAAAGAAGAGTGCAAGTATCTTTGACTATATACTGGATAATAAAGTTCTTCCCATGGGAATATGGACAGGCCCATTACCTTGTCTGATCTCAAATACTGGAGTGTCCAGACCAGGAAGCGTAAACAAATATACGTGCCACACAGTAGAAACAATATGTACCTAAAAAGAGAATTAGATTACAACATAGAATACGTGCAATTCTTGACCGAGGCAGAATGGAAACAGAAGAGGATGTTACAGTTATATTCTCTGCTCCCAGGTAGTTATTCAGTACTAGGGAAGAGAAGATTATCACAAGACCCCATCCAAATCTGGAATAAAGGTACACTTAATAATTGAAAGCAAATGAAAAGTCGGTTTCCTCCAATGGAGTATCACAGCACATACAAACCATCCTTAGGAGAGGATTCAAAGCACAGCAGTAGGTGGCACACATGCAAAACACTAAAAAGCATTTTTGGAGATTCTGTCTCATCATTCTTGGCAGCAACTCTTTTACCCTTATATGTACTTTGCCTATATGTAATAATTTATGGTTTTGGGGTTTTGTGGTATTTATGTTTGCTTGAACATATGTGTCTTTGCATCCATGTGTTTCTTGTGCTATTCTTTGGCGATTTTTCTTCTGTTTATTTCTTTGTCCTATTCTGATGGTTTTATTTATTATTATTATTACTGATATTTTATTATTATCACTACTATCATTATTACATGCATGTGTATGTTTAATTGAGAAAAGAAATAAAGAGTGTAGATTTGGGCAGGTGGGAATGTGGGGAATATCTTAAAGGAGTAGGAGGAGAGGAAACCATAGTCATTATATATTGTAGGGAACAAAATCTATCTCAAAGTCTATCTTCAATGAAAAGACCACAGGCAAATAAAAATAGCATCGGCAAATGTTTCAGCTATGAGCTCTCAGAGTTTCACATTGCCATATAAAATATTTACTTAAATTATTCAAACAGTAGATCCATGAAGGGAGGGTTAGGAGCAGCAGGTCTCCTGTCTTGGTTAGATACTAATGGCTGAGATAAATCACATGCATTGTAGATAAAGCCAAAATCCAAAGCTGAATAAGAATAATGCATCTTACAGGGGACGCGGCAGCTTAGGAAGAAGGAACACATTTTCTGCACAGGAAAAAGGAGCAGGTGACTCAGTCAGCATGTGGGAAATCTTAGAAGGTACCTGCCTGTGCTGGATGTCAATTGGCTCTGTCTCCTAACAGGTTCAGGAGCAATCCTCCTTCATAGACTAGTAGGTTATAGTCAGGTCCTGGCTAGAACCAGGTTCCAGCTGAGCGCTGGACTCCAGCCAGGAGCCTGACTGAACAAATCCCTTTGTGAAGGGACGAATATTATCTCTGGTTGCCTCGGATTGGCTAAGTGTGTGAAATCATCTGGAGAATGGATTTGGGCCAATCACGAGACAGATCTCAAAGCTAGCAATGAAAATCAAGGGCCTGCTGTAACTATGGAGATTTCCATGTGAGCTGCTATTTCTCCCCCTCCCTGTATGTTACCACAGAAACAGGGAAACTGAAACTAGAAAGACATAAAAAAAGGAAATTAACATGAAATGTGGCTGCAATTGATAACAGAGGAAAACAGTCAGTGGTGTCTGGAGCATGAGTATGCCTGGCTCTTTGAGAATATATCCTGGCTTCCTATAAGAAATCCTGCATTTCTGTATGAGCCCTTCTGAATGTGACTCTGGAGAGCCAAGTGCAGCTTTCTGCTGAATATTTGCTATCTGCCTATGTCAATTTTCATAACTGCTATGAATGTACACATGAGCCATCACATGGAATTGGAACTATTAAAGTGACATGCAAAACGATGATTAGATTAAGGAAAGAAATGGTGAATTCTACTCCTGGTCAAGCAATGTACCCTAAAAAAACTTTAGAAGTATTATATGAAAACTGAAACTTTCAAAATATCTGTATGTGTGTGTGTGCACGCATGCACATGCAGTTATGATGTGAGAAGCACAAGTGTACATACAGGAAATATTTAGAGGGAAAACTACTGTTTTCTCTGTTGCCTTCATTAAGTATGCCTTATTCAATGTAATTATATCAATATTTTATGTTTCTAAAGCCCACCATCCAAAACATAATCTAAAATCGTCTCCTACCTTTAACATCATTATTGTTTCATAATTTGAAGAACTGTCTGTTTTCTTTGTGTGTATATGTTTGTGTGTGTATCTGTGAGTACTTGCATTTATGTGTGTGTCTGTGTGTATTTGTGTATGCAAGTGTGTCCTGCTTTCTCCTTTTAATTTTTGTGATTATAATTTAATTACAACATATAATCTTTCCCATATTCAAACCCTCCCATACACCAATTCATGCTTTCCTTCAAATTCATAGTCTCTTTTACACTCATTGTTTTTGCATACATATATATATATACATATCTATTATTAAATATATACTGATCAATAAGTCTAATGCTACCTGCCTGTGTGTTTTAAATCTTGACTTTCTGGTAGGAGACAAATAATTTGTGTGCTCTTCCTCGGGAAAGGCCACATCTTCCATTTCTAGCTTTCTCAATGGCCTATAATTGTTTGTGTAAAATTGAGACCTCATGAAATTTCGATGGACTGTTTAACACATTAATTGCTGTCATCCTTATTCATCTCATTTTCAAATAGTCATATTGTGGAGAGTTTATAGGTGGAGCTTCTGATATTAGTAGGACATAAAATATTATAGCATACTCCCTGATCTTCTGACACCTCACAATTTTCTGCCCACTTCACTGCAATGTACCATGAGCACTAGGTATGGAAGTGTCTTGCAGATGCATCCATTATGATTCTGCAAGCTTCTGAAAGAGGAAAACAATCTAAAGTCCTAAATGGCTACGATGGCTATGAACCATATCAAAGAACAGCATGGCACATTAACATTATTGTTATTGTGTTATGTATCTGGGTGGTATCCAATGCCTGTCTATTTGTGCTTATGATCTGCTCAACAATAGGGAGACAATGCTTGCTACTGGAAATCTAGTTAATTACATAGTGATGATTACATAATAATAGCGGAGAAGAATTTATATCTATAATTTATTACAACTTAGCAACTCATACAAATTTGTCCTCATACACTGAGACAAAAGTAGGCTTCTCTCATCATGAAGAAATTCTCAATTGTACCAAATATATCATTTCCGAAAACAAAAACCAGTCAAAATATAGGGTTATGAAGCCCAGGTTCCCTCATATTTAGTAGAACCTGAGTTCATTTAGGGCTGCCTATGCGTTCATGGATATGTGAAACTCTCCTGGACAATGGATATTTTCGTAGATCAAACATTACAGTGAATTTCTTCATTTCAACACCAATGATTGTGTTGATGAATCTGACTGTCTCTGCTCTACTCTATCCATGTAAAAAGTCCAGTGATATCATGTACTCTACTGCTATAGTAATAGGTTGATTTTTCTGGGATATCACTGTGACTCTATTTCCTTCTGTGACCTTAGTGCCACCTGCTGCCTTCAACCCATGAGACCTGAATGCTGGTAGAGGTCTTAAGTATGCAAATTTCACAACCTATAATATTTCTATTCACAGAAGAGAAGAAAAGATTGATTAGTCTAGAGGCATAATTTACACTGACCCGGGGCTAATTTTGATTGTCTTCTCCTGTACTGATTTATGCTAGATGCCTTTTGTGAAATTCTAATTACAGACCACAGTTTCCCCACCCTCCCCCGCTACAATTCCTTCCCACACCTCCCTTTTAACCTCCTGTATCCACTCCTCCTCTATCTCCTTTCAGGAATGTGCTGGCCTCCCATGAGAATCAACAAAGTATGACATATCAAGTTGAGGCAGGACCAAGCATCAAGGTTGGGCAAAGCAAGCAAGCTTGGGGATACAGTTTTCCCAATCAAGCTCAAGTACCAAACGCAGGTCCTGATCTCACTGTTCTGATCCCCACAAACAGACCACACTACACAACTTCCACACACATGCTGAAAGCCTAGGTTGGACCCATGTAGGTTTTCTTGCCATCAGCCCAGAGTTCATTAGCTCGCATGAGCTCAGGTCCACTACTGTCTTTGTGGGTTCCCCTGTCTTGATCTTGACCCCTTATTCATACAATTTTCTCTCTCTCTTCAACAGGATACCTGGACATAGGCCTGGTGCTTGGCTATGGATCTCTGAATATACTACCATCTGTTACTAGATGAATGCTCTCCAATGACAATTAGGAGAGTCAGAAAATCCATGTAACTCTCTTTGGGCCCTCATTGTTACTTAGCCTCTCTGAGTCTGTGGATTGTAGCCTGGTTATTCTTTACTTTACACCTAACATCCATTTATGAGTGAGTACATACTATGATATAGGAAGTAGCCTTGAATGCATTGGCACAGGAGACAATGTCCTAAACAAAACACTAAGATCAACAATAGGTTGATCCTCCTGAAACTAAAAAGGTTCTGTAAGGCAATGAATGCTGTCAGTAAGATAAAATGGCAGAGTACAGAATGAAAAAAAGATTTTAACTAACCCTACCTCTTACAGAGCGCTGATCAAAACATACAAAGAGTTCAAATGATTGATATCAAAATATCAAATAATCCAATTATAACCGGGGTATAGGTTTATTTGTGGTTGTGGAATACGCCTTCTGTACACTACGAAGATATATTGCATTCATTGATAGTAATAAATGGATTGACTGATGGCAAGGAAGAAGGATCAAGGCAGAGACAATGGTGAAAAAAGAAGGGCTGACTCAGATATATGCCATGAGATGCAGAGTGAGCAGGGTAAGCAAGGTGAGAAGTGTGTAGATGACATAAACAAGACTCACGGCAGCATATAGACAATTAGAAATGGCTTAATTTAACTTGTAATAGATAGAGTTAACGACAAACAAGCCTTATATACTGGTGAGAATTCATAATTAACTTTATCTGTGTGGTTATTTGGGGAGTGGTTGCTGGGACAGAAAGGCCTACCTCCATTTTGTCTTATTCCCCATATCATGAACAACATCATTGATTTCAAAAACTCATCTGCAGTTTAGGTTTATGCCTGCAACTATGACAAATAGGACAAACACCACTTCATATGGAGAGAAACGCAAAGTATTCCCACCACTACTAAATATGTTCAAAAGAGCAGACCTAGCTATATTCCACCAAGATAAGCTCTGCGAAACCAGAGGTTGTTGTGCTTACTTACACCACATAGGGTGTACTTTCAACCAAATGCTGCAGCAGAATGTCTTTCCTAGCAAGACTGATTGCTTCCTTATAAAGGAACAGATGGAGGTATCATTATATACTCTAGTCTCTCTCTGAGTCCCTGTTGACATAGGGCAGAAAAGCATGAAATAGGAGGGAAGAATAGGCTGCATATTCAGATTAGAGTCCTCTGACTCAGCCTGTTCTTTTCTTTCTTTTTTTCTTTTTTCTTTTTAATTATTTACTCCCCTTGTCCCAGGCCCTCCCACTCCCCCACTACCCCACCGCCCTCCCCCTGCCTCCTTGAGATGGGGCAGGATACCCTGCCCTGTGGAAAGCCCAAGGCCCTCCTCTCTGTCTCAGCCTAAGAAGGTGTGCATCCATATAGAACAGGTTCAGGAAAACAGTGAACAAGCAGATAGGATGATCCTTCAAAACCATTATAGCTAAAGTCCCCATGATGTTGTATGACCTAAAAGATATACCTGTATAACACAGTAAGTTTAAAAAATCCGAAAAGGTATTTAGTGTCACACCTGTGTTACTCTCTCGGTACAGTTAGCATGCTACTATACCATACGCAAGCCAGGCAAGAGCCTGGAGATTGAAAGAACACACAAGAGACCTGGGTCATTCAAAAGGAGATCAGCCAAATATCATTTATTCAAACTTAAGGAAAACCTTATATCCCTAGCTGCTGCACAATGGAATTCCCCCAGGAAGGTGGGAAATTACCACGCTCAAGGTGGAATCAAGAGTGTCCTATCACCAGGCGGAGCAGAGGGAGCATGGGAGCAAACAGGCTGTTTTAGCTGGCTGACCAGAAACTCTCCTCAATATGAAACCCAGGAGCAGGGGTAGACCCATGGACCCTACAATTTAGAATTATCTGATCATTACAATGCAGAGTCAACAGCATGGAATGGTCACAGTGACAAAGATTTATATTAGGTTGCCACGGACCAGCTCAGGGAAGCTCCTCAGACGATGGGGAATCAGGGTCTTGGTACCAGGAAGGCACAAGTTAGGCGAGTGACAGACACAGCACACAAGAGAGTAGTTTGAATCTGCTGCAACTTTACTGAATCCACATTTTCATTATATAGTATTAAAACAAACAACTCAGAAGGCTTCTTTTAATGATTTTTAGGGAAAATATATCATCAAGGACAGGTGTTAGATAAGGTATATTTAGAAGAGAAATTTTTGCCCTTAAGGACACAGATCTTAGATAAGTGGTTTTGCCTTGCTCTTAGAGAGTTACTGTGGATCTCCCTGTTTATCATCTTATCTTTGTTTCATGTAGTGACTAAACATGCCCAATTAGTTCTCTGCTCCTGCCTGGCCCTACCATAAATTTCTTGTCCTTGGTTAAATTATTTATTAGGTCATAAATTTCCTATCCTTTGCTTTATGGGTTGGAATACTTAATCTTATTAGGAAATCTTTTCTAGTTTCTATATTTCTAGAATGGAGATTTTCTAATAGCAACTGGATCTTAATCTATATTTTCCCCAAATTGTCAGTTTTTACTTAGGGAAAATTTATGTTGCTGTAACCTACCTAAAATGCTCTCCTTATTGATTTCTAAATGCTTATGACCAGAATTTGCACAAGAGCTTGAAACACTGGCGGCATCTTGAGTACTGTATTAATACTAAAAGTCAGAATTATCATTTTCAGGGACATCAAGGGGCCCTCTGGTAAAATTACGTGTTTGGCTAAGTACAGCAAGAGACATTATCAGGAAAGAGACTAGTAGAGGCAACTAACCATCTACACCAGCGGTGAGAATACAATCCTTCATTCGAGTTTACAACTTGAACTGATACCGGGGTGCCGGAGACATAGCTGCAGACAGCACGAATCTCCCCATTTTTACCTGTGTACTTTGAGCCAAAGGCATCATTGTCACACAGGCAACACCACCGTGGGTGTGGCATTAGGTGACTATTAGATTTATGTTATGATACCATAATGAGCAGATTCTAGTTACTTTCCAGAGACAACTGCTGGCTATGTGAACTTCATACCTGTTTGGCACTGAGTACAGGGTCAGCTAACGAATCTAGTGTATTGAAACTCTGTCAGTCAATGTTCAGAGATATGTTCAGGCCTGTATTCAGGCCATAGATTTCTGTGTACTATTCCACCTATTTTTCCCATGAATTTCCAACTAGTAGCCACATTCCCTATTACATTTAAATACACAGTCATTAGCTAAACATTCAAGGTTTGAACAAGTAGTGCTTGTACAGAAAATAGGTGGAATTTCATCAAGGACAGGCATAAAGTTCTAAGGTCAGTGAATAATCAAAATGAAAGAAAACTATCTCTCCCTACTCCCCAAGATCATCAGGAGAGAAAGATCTATTACATGACATGGCAGTTTTTAGGAGCAAAGTCTGCCAAAAATATATATATAGCTTTTACTTCAGGAGACATCTGAACTGCTTGACCAGAACAGGCATAGTGGAAAAGCAGTATCACAAATAGTAGATCAGTGAAACTAGACACTGCAGTCCTTCTTGATAATAGAAATCAAGAACCAATAATGAGAATCAGAACATGGGTTAAGAATAAAGCAGTCTGACTCAAGAGACCTAGTATTTGACAACTTCAGATTATTCAGACTTTACAAGAGAGTTGTAACGTCAAACGAATTAGCCCCTGTGTTGTTTCTAGAATAAGTTCTGAAAATGCTTCCTTTATACCATTGTAAGCTACTTTTTACTTAAGCTGGGTGGGTACCTGTGTAGTTCCTATATATAAAGCCTGGAGTTTAAAAATATTCACATGGGTAAGTACATAGACCAAAGAAGCATTGGATGAGAAGCTACTTAGAGTGAAGAAGGAAAACATATGAAAGTGGTACCCACAGGGTTATACCTGCCATCTGCCAGATACACATGAACAGATACTGATCATGCTATATCACATTTCATTTCTGAGATCACACACCTCACTCCTTTTAGAGCCCAGAGGCAGGTGAAGGTACTTCATCCCAACTATGCCCCAGTACTGTGGCAATAAAGCTTTGAGGCATAAACATGCCTTTACTTGAAATCTCTAAGGAATAATAAGGACAAGCTATAAAGAGTCCTGTGATGATGGATAAAGAATAAACCCCATCAGGGGATCCAACATTTATAGAAGGTTTTGTACACAGGAACCACCCATTTCCTCCTAAACAACTCAAGCGCTCTAGATTGAAACTTTTTACCTTTTCTATATTGGAACTCAGAGAAAACATGGTATTGCTTTCTTTTTGGCACATCTGAAAAGTCTAAGACTACTTTGGAGTTTGCCTACAGTATTGAAAACAGCTTGGTATTGGCATAAAAACAGAGACACTGACCAATGGAATCGAATTGAAGACCCTGATATTAATCCACAAACCTATGAACATCTCATATTTGACAAACAAGCTAAAACTATGCAGTGGAAGAATGAAAGCATCTTTAAAAAATGGTGCTGGCACAACTGGATGTCAACCTATAGGAGAATGAAAATAGACCCTTATCTATCACCATGCACAAAATTCAAGTCCAAATGGATTAAATACCTCAATATAAGTCCGACCACACTGAACCTCATAGAAGAGAAGGTGGGAAGTAGCCTGCAATACATGGGCACAGGAGATCACTTCCTATATAAAACTCCAGTGGGACAGACAATAAGAGCAATAATAAATAAATTGGACCTCTTGAAACTGAGAAGCTTCTGTAAAGTAAGGGACACGTCAGTAAGACAAAAAAGCATCCTACTGAATGGGAGAAGATCTTCACTAACCCCACATCAGACAAAGGCCTGATCTCCAAGATATACAAAGAACTCAAGAAACTGGACAAAAAATTCTAAACTACCCAATTAAAAAATGGGGTAATGATCTGAACAGAGAATTCTCAACAGAAGAAGTTCAAATGGCCAAAAGATACTTAAGGTCATGTTCAACTTCCTTAGTAATCAGGGAAATGCAAATCAAAACAACTTTGAGATACCATCTTACACCTGTCAGAATGGCTAAAATCAAAAACACCAATGATAACCTATGCTGGAGAGGATGTGGAGTAAGGGGAACACTCCTCCATTGCTGGTTTGAATGCAAACATGTGCAACCACTTTGGAAATCAGTGTGGCGGTTTCTCAATAAACTGAGAATCATCCCACCTTAGGATCCAGCGATACCACTCTTGTGAATATATCCAAGAGATGCCCAACTGTACTACAAAAGCATTTGTGCTACTATCTTCATAGCAGCATTATTTGTAATAGCCTAAGCCAGTAATTTTTAAAGCTATTTAGAGACTAAAACTATCCCCCACATAGTGAAGATATATTACTTTGTGGTCTATAGTCAAACTCATTTAAACTTTGTAAGGAACTACCATAAGATAGCCAAGATTAACATAACATTCAGATACAAAAGTAAAGACATGAAACTTGAATTTTTTACTCATATTTCAAAACTTAGGACAAAATAGCTATCATGAAGTCATTTGCGTATGGTATATAGTTAAATATAGATAAGTGAAATGAAATCAGCTGCACCAAATGAGAAATTAAATATGTGTGTGTGTATATACAATTCTGCAATATGTACACAGTTGTCTGGAGACAATAAAAACATCAGAGCTCCTCCTTCACCCAATTTTACCTTATTTTTTTTGAGACAGAGTGTGTCAAAAATCCTAGAGCTCAACAGCCTGTTAAATTGATAGATCAGTTCTGGTATTATAATGGGATTGTGTGTGCGTGAGTGTGTGTGTGTGTGTGTGTGTGTGTTTGTCTATGTGTGTGTGTGTGGGGATATCACTGAATTTCAAAAACTCATGCTTGCAGATGTCACGGTCATTATCAAAACCATTGGAACAACAGAATCAAAATGAAAATTGAGTTCCTCACTCAACAACACAAAAAGTACATTGCAATTTTCCCTATACCATTACATATCTAGATATTAACATAAAAAGACAGCAATTCATTATGAATTAATTATTGTCATGTTAATAAAACAGTTGGTAATATGGAGGCAGAAATAGCTGAAAAATATTAAAATAAACAAAACTATGTATTTTGTAAGATGAATTATATGCTCAAACAGGCCTGGTGACAGTAATACAAGACTTGCTGGATCAATAATTGCCAATGAGTCATTGTGTTCAGAAAAGACCCAAAATAAGTAAAGGCCATGTGAATACAAGTCTCATGTGTACATCACCACCTATCTTTTAAAACACTTCATTCTGCCAGTTCAGTTTCCTAGTATGATGTCTCTCATGAATCATAAATAATAATAAAGTGACACCAAATAAAGCAGCAACTGTCATATAATAATAGACAAAAACAAAGTAAAAAGACAAAATCCAAAATAGGTCCTGACATACCTAAAGAAAAAGATAGGTCAATCCAGAGAATCAAGTATTTTTAATCAACACATTGGATCAGAAAGTATAAAATATTCCACATCTCTAGATTTAAAAGATAAATATAAGAAGTACATACATAATATTATGATTTGTCATTTCTGCAAAGTGCTTCTATGAGGACTCAAGAGGTAAAATTACAAAACAAATAAGTATAAACACCAAGGATGGTCAAAATGACAAGGAATCAATATTTTACATTTTCTCAAAATTATCTAATACATATAAATTATGTAGATAGATAATAGGAAATCACACACACTTGGAAGATGATCTGCCTAGCAGGAACCATGACTACCTAAAAAGAACATCAAGCCAGGTAGGAGAAAACTCCATTGCAATTGTTGATAAGGGGCCCAGGAGACTACTAAGATAATCTTCTGTTAGTGGTGACCTTGGTTGCTTCCAAGAAGTGGAAGTTAAGTCCCTGTTGCTGAAACACTGAGTTTTTGTTATAGAACCACAAAAATTTGAACACGAACTACATAAAACACTGGGCCTGAGGATTATCTATCAGAGATCAGAAAGTATTAGGAAAGCTGTCAAAAAAGAAAAGGATTGAAATGTCCAATTTAGTTATGATACCTTTGAATGACAGTGGCTAGCGAGGCTAGAATTGACTAAAGGTCCAATACTGGATCATACATCTTATCAATAACTAATATCTACCTAATTGACTCAAGTCTTCCTTAAAAAGGGGCAAAGAACATTGAAAATTGCAAATCACAAACATTACAGGGTTAGTGAGTCCATGTAATTTAGAGGCCATTACCACAAATTTCATAAAATGTTATAATATCTAACAACATTAGCATTTTGGTTGTTATATCCACAAAAAATTTAGAGCTAGAAATCAAAAGGTTATATTTATACACTAGTGTGTGTGTACAAATAGATTTGTGTGTAAAATAAATAATAAAAATAATGAGTTAGGAGGTAATGAATTGGAGAGTGGGGTGAGGACTACACAGTAAGAGTTTGAGAGATAGTGATGTGGAAATTATGCAAACATACAAGTTTTTATTAAATTATTGTATTTTAAATATAAAAGGTAAGTATATAACAGAATGAGTTAAAAGGTTTCAGTAGAGAAGTAGAATAGGACAGGAAAATTGGGATGAAAATGACTAAAACTCATATAAATGTATGAAAACTTTCTATCTATTAAGAAAGATAAATACAAGAAAAGAACATATTCAAAGGTCATGCATTGAACTTGAATTTTATAAATATAAATGGTAGTAATTCCTACAATCTTCACAGATTCAGCAAATCCTCAAAAGGTAGAAAGAAAAAAATACAAGTGGAGGCCACTTCACAGAACATATACTGAACATTTTCTTCAGGAAAATTACTGGAAAAATGAACAGTAGTTGTTTCTATTACAAGAAACATAAACTATGCCTAATTTAAATGACTTGGATACAATATCTACAGAAATAATAAGACATATTGAAAATATTTGGATTCATAAATATATCCAGCATATTACTACATGAGAACATAAAAAATTAATAAAATGTTACATGCAAGAAATTAGTTATTGGAAAGGAATGAGAAAAATATAACAAGACTATCAGTACCACCAGCTAGGTGTGGTGAGTGTGTCTTCAGTGAAACCTTCTCAGAAGTTAAGGAGAAGCACTTCACCCATGCCTGAGTCTGAAATTAATATGAGCAAGCTTGTGAGACCCTACATCAGAATCATAAAATAAACAGGAAAATTTTAGGAATATATATTGTGAAACTGTAAAACATGTACACTTAAAAAGAAAATGATTTTCATAGCCAGGTGAATTTGAGGCCAGCCTGGTCTACAAGACCTAGTTCTAAAACAGGCTCCAACGCCATAGAGAAAACCTGTCTCAAAAAACCAACAAAAAAATCATTTTCATATGATCAGTAAGATCTTCATAAGTGTTAGAAAGGTCTAAATTCCTAGACAAGTAGTTTCAATAGTATTATAACTGCAATATTCACAGAAAATATAGAAATTATATACAGTGGGCATACAGGCCTCCATATGTGCCATTCTTTGTTGTAATAATCAACATTTTTCTAAAATTTGTATAAAACCACAAGAAATCCAATATTAATGAAACTGTACTGAGAATAAGAACAAGATCATGCCACTCACACTTCCTGCTTTCAGGTGTGATGAAATATGATGCAACACATACACACATTTATTTTTGCATTCAAAAATTTACACTTTCTCCACTTCTCCTAGTCCCCTCCTGCTCCCCCACTACCCCTCCTTCCTTCCCCTGCTTCCTTAAGAGGGGCAGGGTACATGGCCCTATGGAAAGTCCAAGGCCCTCCCCTCTCCATCCCGGCACAAGAAGGTGTGCATACAAATAGACTGGGTTCCCAAAAAGCCTATACATGCAGAGGAGATAGGTCCCAGTGCCATTATCAATGGCTTCTCAGTCTGCCCCAGTTGGCATACACAATCAGAGAGTCCAGTTTGGTCATATGCTCCTTCAGCCTCAGTCTAGCAGGATTTGGTGACCTCCCATTAGATCAGTCACACTGTCTCAGTGGGTGGGCCAGCCCCTCACAGTTCTGACTTCCTTGCTCATCTTCTCCCACCTTCTGCTCTTTGACTGGACATTGGGAGCTCAGTCCATTGCTTTGTTGTGAATGTGGGTCTCTATCTATACTCCATCCATCGGACAAGATTTCTATGGTGATGATCAAGATATTCATCAATGTGACTCTGGGACAAGGCTAGTTCAGGCACCCTCTCCTCTGCTGCCCAAATACCTAGCTGGGGACATCCCTGTGGACACCTGGGGTTCCCTCTAAAGCCAAGTATCTTGCCAATCCTAAAATGACTCCTTTAATGTACATATCTTATTCCCTTCTCCAATATCCACCTTTCCTCCATCTCCACCCTCCCCCTCCTACTCCCCCCTGCTTTCCCCAGTCTTTCCCTTCTTCCTTCATCTTGAATTTTGCATGCAAATAGATGGAAATAGAAAACTCTATCCTTAGTGAAATAGGCCAGACCCAAAAAGATGAGTATGGTATGTACTCACTCATTAGTGGACTCTAGCCATAAACAAAGGACAGCAAGCTTATATAGCTCACAAACCTAGCTAAATAAAAGCTAAATAGCAAGGTGAACCCAAAGAAAATCATAAATAGATAATCCTGGAAATTGGAAGCAAACAAGACTGCTGGGCAAAAGTTGGAAGCACAGGGGTGGGGATAGGGGAGAGGGGAGAGGTGCGGGTATGGGAAGGGGAGAGGGAACGTACAAGCTTTTAAACACAACATATCTGAGTTAAATTAAGGGCTCAAAAATGTCATTTACCACCAATCATTTTATTCATCTTATAAATCACCAAAAGATATACTAGGTAAAAAATTTCTCAAATGTTCTGTAATAATTGGATAACACAGTAAAATTTGAGTTTTCATTACATAACACATATAGTTGATTTTTTGTATTTATTTATTTAGGAATGTTTGTGTTTGTGTGTTTGTATGTATGGACAATCAATGAAAAAAAGGTTATAAGTCTAAACATGAATAATGAGCATTATATGGGAGTATTTTGAAAGAAGAAAGGAAAGAAATAATGGAATTATATTATAGTTTCAATTTTTAATATACTTAAACAAAGAAGCAGATCATATACCAAAATATAAGTCTAATTTTAAAATACACAAATATCATATGTCTTAAAATTATTCTCTAAAGCATTCATAAAAGAAATACTTTCCTAGGTGTATAGTCATAGATTTTATTGAAAGACAGATAAACGTCCTCCATGCCCTCTCTCTTTGATAGGTCGAACATGATTTGCTCCAACGGATGCTGGAGAAATAAATATGTCATAAGGAAAGAATAGGAGGAGTCCTGGTATCAAACAATTAACTGAAGAATATACTTATGAAAATTTGAGGTTCACTGGTGCCCTCTAGAGTTTCACATGAAATTTAGACAAGTGTCAACAGCAATGCTCAAAAGACAAATCTTTTCTTTCATATGAGGTAAAGCAAAGAATCCTGAAGAAAATGTAACTCATTCAGAAGACTTGAATGAAAAAGAAATTTCATTTTAACAAGGGAAGCATACACAAAAATGTTTATGAATACTTAATGGCCAACACTGAAAACAAAAATGTAACAGTAGACACACAAACATGTATCTTTTGTTATTAAGAATTATATATCTACATTGATACAGTTATGTACATGAACCATCAAGGAATGTTTTAAAAGGATATGAATTTGAATGAAAGCAAGAAGGAATGTATGGGAGAATTTACAGGAAGAATGCATCAGGCTAAACTATGTAATAATTGAAGTTACCTGGAGTGAATGAGAAGAAAACTCAGGACATGCAACGAATCCACTTAAGAGTTTATTAGAGGAAGCATGAACAAGCATGGGGAAGTCAGTGTGCAGAGAGAGAGAGAGAAAGATGGCATGTCCCACTTTAAAAGCTGCATAGCACATATGCACAATGGTTTGATGAAGCTATATGCTATGCAGATGACAGGGATCACACATGCACATACCGCCTTAGATGAGTCATACATGAATGATGTAATCCACACACATGCACAGTGGCTTAGCTGAGTCATATGTGCATCACACAGGGCCCTTTAACCTCCCCGGCGACCATTACACACTCTTGTCTGAGGACTTGCCTGCACCCGCATGACCCATAGAACCCTGAAGTATCAGCCTATGTGGCTGAAATCATTACATTTCACCCTTTTGTTTATTATAAAATTAGGGAAGTTTGTAGTCTTTAATGAGGGGGGTATGGGGCACTATCTCTCATGACTGCTTCCTGCTGATTTTGTGAACATCAGAAAGTTGAGATGCTTGAACACATCCTGGGGAGGCAGATTACTTTTCTGTTATTTTCTGGGATCTGTGGGAACTGGCTTGTTGGCAGCTTGGACCTCAAAAGATGTTGGAAAAGAAGAAAATTATGTATGGAAAAAAATTTAGGTTAATGGAAGAGTGTCCCAAGATGGAAGATAAAGGGTTTTTTGGGGAGTGATGGTGGAGGGAATTTCCCAGGGGTTCCCAGGACCAGGAATGATAAGGGAAGAATTAAATGATACTTATTCTTGGTGAATCTGGTCCATTAAGTAAGAGTCCAGTTGGCTCTCTGAAGCTTATGAAAAAAATGGTTGAAAAGGAATAAATTTTAGATATATTAAAAGCTTATGATTACAATGATACAGTGTTGGAATGAAAGACAGTGCGGAGGAGGAAGGAAAAGAAGGGGGAATTAGTGGAAAGGGTAATTATTAGACCCCTTAATGTTTAACCCGAAGTAAATCTTAAGGCTCTTGTTCTTTATCGTCATGGTATTACTTTAACATCCAGGAGACACTGCTGCAGTCAGTGATGAACCTATTATGTTAAAGCCTGATTTGTGAATTTTTGGAGTTTGGGGCTCGGAATGTCCCCAAAGTCGTAATTGTTTCTAACTACCTGGGCTTTTGTATCTCCGGCTCTATGTTTAATGATGGTCCGTGTAATAACAGCTGAATAGTTAACTGGAAATTTAAGCATGACATTGGAGATACAGAGAAGCTGGTAAAGCAAATAGGAGAAAGAGGAAGAGAGTATATGAGTTTTTGCACAGGAGAGTTGAGTACAGTGATGAAACTGATTTTTCTGGAAATGGAGGAAGAGTGGCTGAACTAGGTGCCTTCTGCAACTTAACGGAGCAGGGCTCTCTTTGAGTTACTATGTACGTATACAAGGGAATATCTTGAGCTGAAGAGTAAAAGGTTTAAGGTGAGACAGGTAAATCCAGTGAGAAAATCCCTTGAGCTTGCAGCTGTGAGAGTTACAAGAATTACTTCAAAGGAGTCATGCTATTTAGGGGAAAGGGGTGAGGTATGTTGTTCTGGGGGAAAGAATAATACCTGATTCCCCATTTTAATTGTTGGTGGGCATGAATTAGCACATGGTTGAGGTAATGAGTAGTTGGTAAAATCCCATAATAAAGAGCAAAGATGGGATAACAGAGGAGTAAGCAGATGATCAGGACATGGAGAGGTTTAAGGTGAGAGGCTGGGGGTTAACACTGACTGCCCATACATGAATTCTACCTTCCCTGAAAACTGAGAGGGTTATGGGATATGAAAATGCCAGGGCATGTTAAGAGCCTTAGAAAACTTTAAAAAATATGGGAAGTAAACTCTGGACCATTATCCAACTGAAGAGAGGTTGGGATTCCAAACTGGGGAATAATTTCTTGGAGAAGAACATCAGAAACTGTCTGGGGCCTCTTGATAGTCATGGGAAACGCTTCAATCAACCCAGACATGGTGCCCACCAAAACTAGAAGATATTTAACTATTCTGACTGTGGGAATATGAGTAAAATCAACTGCCAGTCACTTCCTGGATGGGAGCCCCTGGCCCGGTGGGTGGGCAAAGGGAAGCTATGATATTTGGTCTTGGGATCTGACTTTTGACAGATTTTACAAGGGGCAATGATAGTTTTTAAGAACTCTAAGTCTTCAGGGGTGGGTTGGAGGTGAGCCTTGACAAAATGAAACAGAGGTTTTCTATTAGGATGAAAGAGCTGATGTAGGTAGGACAGAATTTGCTGGGTGTCAGGGGGTGTCTGACAGGATGTGGGCTGTACTGTATGAACCCCATGAGGTGACTGAGGTAGGTCTGGGATCTGGAATGCAGCTGTTCTAGCTGCTTATAGCCTGGTTATTTCCCTTGAAAATAATGAACAGTCAGTCTACTAATACTGGTAATGAATAATTCCTATAGCTTTGGGGAGATGGAAGGTTTTTAATAATCCATAATTTAACCTGAGTTGGTTATGGGTCCTTCTTTTGCTGTAAGAAGTCCACACTCCTTCCAGATGGCTATGTGGTACAGTAGGATATGAAAGGTACATTTTGAGTCTGTATAAATATTTAAAGATTGTCCCTTTGCTAACTGGAAGGCATTGGTAAGGGTAATTAACTCAGCCTACTGATTAAGTTAGGGAGTGCCTGTGCCTCTACTACCCCAGTATCTGATACTGTGGCATAACATGTTTTATGTTTATTCACATAAAAAGGAGCTGCCAACTGTGTGCCAGGTATAAGTGGCCTGGAACAGTTTGTCCTCCTATATGTTTGAGGGGTGGGACAATAGATCCTCTAAGGTTTTATGCAGGAATGGGATTGAAAATAATTAATGATAGGATGAGATAGGAGATTTGAGATACTAAGAGGTGAGCAGCATTGGAAAGTGAGTGTGGCATCTTCTACTAGTGCCACGTGGAGGCAAAGAACTCGGGAAGGTGGTAAGGTTTATAAGCCTTTGTAAGTTAAGAGATGGGACACGTAGTGGAGGGAGAAGACAGTGGTGGGTGACCCCAAGACTAGTTTCTTTGACTCATGAGTCAGAAGCTCAGCAGCCGCTAAAGCACATATACAGGGTGCCCAGCCCTGGATGGTGAAGTCCACTTTCTTTTACAGGTATGCTACAGGTGCAAAGGAAGGTCCCAGCTGATGTCCTAGGACCCCATGAGCATATCCTTCCTTTTTTGTTACATAGAAGGAGAATGGATGAGTTAAATCTGGGAGACGAAGAGCTGGGGCATGGATAAAAGCTTGCTGGAGTCTCTGGAAGGGTTTAGTAATGGGATGGAGGAGGGAGTCATGCAGAGATCTGAGAGCTGCCTCATATACGGGGTTGGCAAGGAGAGAAAAAGAGGGGGATCCAGGAACGCAGGAAGCCAGCTATTCCTAGGAATGATAAAACCTCTTGTTTTGTGGAAGGATTGCAAGGGACTGAATTAGTATTTTTTTCCCTCTAGGGTATTAGCTTTTTCGGGTTGGGGTAATAGTTAATCCAAAATAAAAGACCTTAGAGGTGGACCCTTGAGCCTTAGAAAGTAAGATTCATTTTGGACAGGAAATTTAAAAGTGCAGTAATATCAGCTTCCTGATCTCCAATGATGAACTGCAGAGTAAAATATCATCTACATACTGTACAAGTTTTGACTTAGGGAGAGACAGTGAGAGTAGATCATAAGCTAAATCCTGAACAAAATATGTGTAGGCTGTTCCAGAATCCCTGGGGAAGGATGGTCCAGGTTAGCTGTGTGGAGAGGTGAGTGTCAGTGTCAGTCTAGGTGAAGGCAAAGATATTTTCAGGTTGAAAGTTGAGACAAATAGAGAAAAAAGCATCCTTGAGATCTAGAACTGAGGAGTGGGAGGTTCCTGGAAGGATAGTGGAAATACGTGTGTAAGGGTTAAGCAATACTGGATGAAGACAGACCACTGCGGAGTTAAGGACCCAGGGGCGTTAGCCAGGCAATAGGTTCAGTTAGAATGTTTAACAGCAAGTGTTAAGCAGAATAAGTGGGGCAAAGTAGCTTTCTTATTAAAAGATCAGCAATAAGAGGCTTAAGTTCCTAAGGCTCTGGGGAGAGAGGGGATACTGAGCTTGGGTAATATACTTAGAAAGATATTGTAATTACATAACAATGGGGGAATGGTGTTTAGCAACAGAGGGGTTTTGGGTGTCCCAGACTTGGGGGTTCACCTGAGAGGATGGTAGAGGAAAAGACACATTGAAGCTGGGAGGTTGGGAGGCTAGAAAGGGGAGAGGAGAGCTGTTGGTGTGTCTGGGATAAGGTGAATGGAAGGAGCAAGCAAAATGGAAGCTCCTACTTTTGCTATAAAGTCTCTTCCCATAAGAGGTATCAGGCAGTTTGGCATGATTAAAATGAATGAATGAGATAAATATCCCTAAAAACACAGTTAAAGTGATGGGGTCTGCTGAGGTAGATAAGGCTGTCCCCATACCCCAACAATAGGGAAACTAGAATGAGATGAAGGCCTCCAGAATTCCCTCAGTGCCAAGAATGTGGCCCGGTGTCCAATAGACAGGTGATGTGCCATCCTGATACCATGCTGTTTACTCATGGCTCCCTGTTACAGGTGACAGTTGTGGTTGGATCAAAGGATCCCAGGCAGCCTCACTCATCCATGGCCAGACCTAGAAGGTCAACTTGGTAATTTTCTGGGTTCGATGTCTCCATTTCACTATGTGCATGACGACAATCAACTGCCCGAAATCCTTCCCTATGGAATCTTGGACAAGGTCTTGTGGGAATAATATGAGGATTAGGGCATGCTCGAGGCCAGTGACCACTTCTACCACATTTGAACGTGGGCCTGGTGGTCCTCAAACCTGGGGCGGGGGGCAAGGGAATAGCACAGACAGCACAGATCAAGCAGTCTGTCACCTTGGCTGGTTAGAGGACTAAGGCAATCACGTGACAGTGATTGTGGGCTTTGTCAATTCTTGCATGATACACCTTCAAAGACAACCCTAAGACGTCTGCCTGTGGGGACAAAGGCCCTTTCTCCAAACACATAAATTTATCATTAATGTCAGGGTAGCACTGAGAAAACAAATGAGTCATGAGTAACTGTCTGTCATCCGTGGTTTCTGGGATCTAATTTAGCATATTTTAACATGGCTTTAGTGAGGCATTCCAAAAATGCAGAAGGATTTTCCTTCATATCTTGAATGACCTCTGAGAACTTATTATAGTTTACGTGATTGAAGGCATATTTGCAGAGACCTTCCAGGAGGCAAGTCAAAAATCAGACCCTAGCTAAAATCCCACCTAAAGTGCTATAGACCCAGGAGGTTCCTGCTCAGGGACCAACTCTGCCACTAGAGGATGTGTTGCATGTGTTTGGTAAATCTCATCTGCATGTAGTTGGCATGCTCCCAAACTTACCTGTGCTCTTCAGGATGTAGGTTATTAGATAGGATCACACAGATATCATGAAACGTGAGATTATAAGACTGGGTAATATAATGGAATTGTTTTATGAAAGTTGTAGAATTGGTCAATGGGCCTGAGTCACAGCACCAATGAAATTACCTGGTGCCAGTGAGAAGAAAACATGGAACATGCAACAAACCCACTTATAAGTTTATTAGAGGGGGCCTGGAAAGTCAGTGTACAGAGAGAGAGAGAGAGAGAGAGAGAGAGAGAGAGGAAGATGGAGTGTCCAGCTTTTAAAAGCTGCCTAGCACATGCACACAGAGGGTTGACATAGCTATGTCATACACAGATATCAGAGCTCATGCATGCATGCAAGGGCTTAGCTGAGTCATATGGATGATATAATCCATGCATTCATGCAAGGGCTTAGCTGAATCATATATGGATCACACAGGGCCCTTTACTATCCCCAGGTTGGGGGGCTTTATGCACTTCTGTCTGAGGGCTTGTCTGCACCTGCATGATCCCTAGAACCTAGAAATATCATCCTTATGTGGCTGAAATCATTAAAATAATAACATAATTTCAAAAGTTAAACAATTTTCAAAAATATACAAATAACTGCACCTTGACATACTTTCCTGCTATTTATCATTCCCATGAGACATGAAGAAACATCCATTCATCCAGGAAAGGGCATCCATAAAATTAAAATTGTTTTTAAATTCTAGTTTGTAAATAACTGTGATTACTAGGGTTACAGATGGAATTCAGGCACACACTTCAAGAAAAAGTTCAACCCAGTGTGGAGGCCCCAAGTGGCCAGAAGTCAAAGAGTTTGGGAATTGTTTTTAGTTCATTGAAGATTGTTGTGATTCTAACTCAAGCAAGGGTCCCACCTCTATGTGAATCAAAGTTCTGCTCTCTCAAAACTCTCATCAACAAGTGTGGATTGTTGCCAAATCTCCTGAAATAGGGAAGTAGTTGGTTTTTACCTAAAACAAAAGCCTAAGGATCCAATTAAGTTCAGTTCCCTTTATGAAAATAACTTGGGATTCCACCCAGGGAGTGGTTTGCCTAAGGAGTGTTTGTTATAGAGCATGAGTCAAAGCCATGAGTGATGAATGTACCCCATTTCTTTCAATTTGTACATTAATGCAGTCCTTTCGTTCTTCTACCTTTTGAAATTAGGGGTATATTAAGCTGTTGAAAAATAAAACATGGGCAAATTTTCAGTGCTCACTGAGAAATTCCCTCCTGATACTATCCTATATGTTTCTGCATTTTATTATTTTCATTCACTTCTTTTTATTCTTTACTATAGTTCCAAATTCCCATGCCTCCACTCTGGAAGAAACGTATTTTTGTTGAGGCTGGCCCCTGACAACCTTGAAATGGCAATTACTTGGGGCACCTGTAGAGATTTTCTCTGCCATGAAAGCCAGCATTTTCACTGAATAGACACAAATACCACAATAATTATTTCTGTTTAGAAATAGTCAAATTTAAGAAGACTTTTCAAACAATTAAGTTCATGAGATTGTTTGGTGATGTAAGTGAATGAAACACCCCTAGTCCATGAAACATCCTCTCCAAAGCAAATGTTTTAAACCATAGAAAATGGATTCACAACAGATAAAATACTCTAAGTTCCATTATATAAGCAAATACCATGGTGGCAGAATGAATACATCCAAGGTCCATTTATTCACTTATTTAGTTCATCTCAGGTTGAGAAAGAGGCAAGGATATGGTAACACTGCCTGATTCTTCATATAATTTGAGGTCAAATGAAGTGAGCGCTCCAGTAAACTAGTCACAGATGTGCACAAACTACTACTACTATTTTCTAATAAAAATATTTTTGTCACAAATATATGATTCCATCAAATACTCATGTTTGCAAAAGCCCTGTGTGTAAGGACTTATATCAGCTCTGATTGCCTGTGATTGACTGAGTGTGTACAGTCAAAAACGTAACAGATTTGACACAGTCAATGGAGTGAGAGGAAGAACTTAAACCTATGTATAGAATTCAAAAGCCTGTTGTAACTTGGGAGCTTTCCATCAAAGTGGCTATGTGGCTTCTCTCTCATATCCCTATCTGTTGTAACAGAACCAGGAAAATTGAAAGGAAAAAGTCAGGATAAAATATCACTTATCCTGGTTTCTAGCTACAACAGACAAAACCAGCTGGTGGCACCTGGAAGATGAACATATGTTGGACCTAGAAATTGGGTATTGACCATAAATCATCTATTTTGTTCCGGTTCAGTCTGATTGGTGCTGATACTTTACATTATGCCTGTGTCAGTTATCCAAAATGTTTTGATTAGATGCATGAACCATCACCCTGTATTAAACTTCATGAATATTAGAGTGTCATACCAATAGCTCCTTGCACTAAAGACTTAAATGTTGCTGTCAAGCCCCAGTTAGCCAATATACCCAGTAAGAATGGAATGTCATAAAAAGCCATGATGGGAAAGAAATAATTTAAGAGGTGATTTAGAAAAAGAAAATGTCAAATTAGATATGTATTTTGAACTACCTCTCTAAGGCATGCATGCTCTGTGTGTGTGTGTGTGTGTGTGTGTGTGTGTATGTATGTATGTGTATGTATGCACAGTAGTTTTCATATGGAGAAGGCAAGCATGTGTTCATGTAGGTGACATTGAGAGAATAAACTCTCCTATGTTTTTTTCTGGTGCCTTCATTTATTTAAAACAACTCATACAAATCAAAGGTGAAAATATTGTGTGTTTGTAAAAAGTCCATCCCCCATTGCAAAATCTAAAATCACCTCTACCTACAATCATTATCCATGTGAATTTTGACAACTTTCTTCTTTGTGTGTATGGACATGTGCTTACAAATATTGTGCAGTGTGTCTGTATATGTGTGTGCATGAAAATGCAATTTGGTGTGAATGTGAACCATGTGTGCATGTAGGTAACATACAGAATATAAACTCTACTACTATTTCCCTAGTGTTTTTCTTCTTAAAAATATTTTACTTAATATAATTATGTAAATATTTTATATTTTTAAAAAGCTACCCTCAATACTCTAAGTGAAAAATCCTCCCATATTCTTGGTCACACTATTCTGTGCTAATTTTGAGAACACTGCCTTCTCTTTTTCTGTGTGCCTGTTGGGGGGCATTCATGTGTTTGTGCACAAATGGGTGTGCATATGTGTTCATTCATGTGTGTGTGTGTCTGCATGTGTGTGTATGAAATGGGTTATTTCATTTCTATTTATTGTTAAGAGTATAATTTAATTACAACATTTCTCCCTTCTCCTTGCTCTTTCAAATGCTCCCATATGCCACTATACACTCCCATTCACATTTACATTATATTTTTATAAATATTGTTGGATGTACTTATGTATACAAATACAGATTTATTCTTAAATATAGCCTGATAACTCTCTTAACAATACCTGCATGTGTATGTTTTCAAAGTGTTGTAATTAATATAGTTTCCATGTTATTATTTGGATCTGGGTAGTCAGGAAACATTAAAGCAGTCTTCAGTTACAAAATGGCACCCACCATCTGGGACATGAATCTACATAAGACCTAAAGAAAACCTTTCAAAAATTAAGAAAAAGAAGAGAGTTCTAGGAAAACTCTAGGAGACAAGAGCAGAGTCTTGGAAGTTGTATTTTATTCCAGATAGGCTCTGTTTGCTGGCCACTAGCAGAGGCACAGCTTCTTTTCGAGCCAGCTTCCTGGTTCATACTGGCAGCACAGCACAAATTGTTTCAGGAGGAAACACTATGAAGCACTTAAACGGGGCTTGTGGGCAGAGTGCTACAAGTTGATTAATGGCAACAGAAACCCTCTGCATCCCTAGAGAAGGGGCAGATAGCATGACTCCCAGAGGTGGTGAACATACCGCCACAATGTTGTATGGTGTGAAGACAACAGCAAAGCCACCGAGTTAGTCCTAGCCATGCCTGCCTAGTATTAAAAAAAACAAAAACAAGAACAAAAAACCTATCCTGGTCAGAAAATAATTAAAGATACACAATAAGACAGATTAAGACAACAAAGACCTCTAAATGGGTCACAATGTTGTATAAATGTACATGGGTGTAAAAAGAGAGAAAAAAAGAGTACAGACAGTCAAAGATTAGATGATTAAAGAAAATAAGATAAATATTAGAAAGTAATATAGTGAAAAATAACCATGAAAAAAAGGAAAATGCACAGAGTCTGTATTATGACTATTATTGTGTTTTCTTTGAAATTTTTGACTGCAGAAAAATATTTGACTCTGGGAAATGTTAAAATAAACTAATATAAGGTTATTTTGACATCAAAATTTAAATTTAAGGATGTTAATTTTGAAAAGAGGTTCTGCTTTTGTTTTCATAAAAGATGAGAACCTGTGGATTCAATCCAGGTTATTGTGCTTTCTCACTCCAGCTGCTCAGACCCTAAATTAACACATAGAAACTCTATTGATTATATTACTGCTTGGCCTATTAGCTCCAAGTTCTTATCTGCTAGCTCTTACATATTATTTAACCCATTTCAATTAATTTGTGTATCAAAACATGGATATGGTTTACCAGCAAAGATTTGGTATGTATGTCTCTGGTGACAGCGCCATAACTTCTCCCCGACTCTGCCTTCTTTCTCCCAACATTCAGTTTAGTTTTTCTTCCCTAACTCTGTTCTGCCTTCCTATGCTATAGGCTCACAGCAGTTTCTTTATTAACCAATGGTCTTCACCGCATACAGAGGGGATTCCCACATCATGGTTTGATGTACCAAGACCCCCTGAAATTTCTCCATAAACCCTAAAAATAAATATCTGTCTCATTTTTAAAAACATTGGTCTTTATCAGTTGCATACAGTAGTGTTTGGATCAAATGGAGGGACCCCTTGACTGGGGCATGGAGAGGACTAGACCCACTTATCCCTGCAGGTAGAGAATTTGGATGTGTCTTCCCTCAGAATGAATAAAGGGCCCATCTGGGTGCCAACTAGTGATCTTAAATATTTACCTCAACAAGGGGATAATGATAATAATGTTCCCTAAGGAGTGCCTTTCTGCTTCTTCCCAAGACACAATAAAAAATGTGGATTCTGTCACTTATCCTGATTATACCTAGAGAAGAGATAGTGACACATTCAGGACAAACTTTTTTGGATGGGCTTTCATGGATTCTTGCCCTATTTTCTTCCTTTGCTTAGTTAGACCCTTCCTTTTCCTTATTCTCCTCCTTACTCTTGGGTCTTGTGTGTTGAATAAGATCACACAATTTATTTAGCAAATATTGGAGGTGGTTGAATTACATTAGGTCGATGTGTACAATCATAGACTGGCCACTCAAGAGTCTGGGCCCCTCGTATGACTGTATGACTGGTAACCCTCATACAAACACCCCTTCTCCACTTGTCCAGTGATGGGTAATATCTCAGACAGGCTGAAACAACCTAAGACAAATCATGGATTGGGTTCTTCAAAAATGAGGTACATGGTACTCAGTGATTTCTTCATAAATGAAATGCATGGTACTCAGTGACAGGTAAAATCTCCATGTGGAAGATGACCTAAGACAGGAACCACAACATTCACTGTCATAACAAAATCAAAGGGGTGATGGTGGGCCTCATGGAGCCCAGGCATGAGGCTCAGTATAACTTCCTGAGCCTAACTTGAGTTTGGTGAGGCCTAGTGTAACTTCCTGAGCCTTGCTTGAGTTTGAAGACCTGTCTCTGGCTGCATGACCTAGACTTGCCACTGAAAAACCACTGCTAGCATGGAAGAACATTATTGTCCCTTATTCTTTACTCCACCTCAATCCATCCCAAGCCTCTCCACCCCAATCACAACTCTATATAAATTCATGCTTGTTACCATGAAATCTTGCTTTGATAGGTGTGTTTCTTGCTTATGGCTGGGAGGAAGGACTGAGTCATTCAACCCTCACCATCCCGTTCAGCCCCAGGGAGAGTCTGGTGAGTTCAGCTCTGCCCCACTCATTCTTCCAGAGAATCCCTAACTTCCATCATTTTAAAAGGTGGAGAGAGGGGAAGCCAGCACCCAGGGCTGCTGTGACCAAGCTGCTTCCCATTTTAAAAGCTCTCTAAGACAGAAAAAGATTACAGACACACAATAGGACAGATTCAGACATAAAAGAACTCAAAATGAGTCTCAGTGTTGGATAAACATATGTAGGCTTCAGAGAATGAAGAAACAGGATAAAGAAGCAGTTGATGTAGTATAAAAGAGTACAGATAGTCATAGATTAAAGGAGTAAAATAATAGAATAAATATTAAACTTGTAGAAAAATCAATAGAGAAAAAAACAAGCCATGTAAAGATTGAATATACACAAGTTTTCTTTGAAGTAACTAAGTAACTAATGTATATACTTTGAAGGGATCTTGTTTTCAAAATATGGGTCTAAGGATATGTTCTTTTGGAAAAGAGGCTCTTCTTTTGTTTCCACAGAAGATGAGACCCTAAAAGTCCTTCCAGAGTAATGTGATTGGATGGACCAAAGACGCTGAAAGTTAGCCATGAACACTCCCCAAAACTACTTTGCCTAATAAAAAGCAGGAAGCAGATTGAAGAGAATGATGACAAAAATACAAGGAACTTCCTATTAAGTTAGGTATTATTATATCTTTCTGGAGTCTTTGATGGCATTTAAGAATAGATAGTTATAGTTTTCCTTAGTTATAATAAAAGTTAAAAAGGATATAAATGTTGTAGCTATAATTCTTACTTGATACCTGTTTTGTAATATGTAATTTTACTGTGATAAAGGTAAGGCCTTCCTTCTTATTTAAACATAAAAGAGGAAATGGTGTGGGAGGTCTTTCTGTATATGTGTTGCTTTTATTGGTTAATGAATAAAGTAACTGCCTTGGTCTGTTGTAGGGTCGAATAGAGCTAGGTGGGGAAAGCAAAACTGAATGCTGGGAGAATTAAGGTGTCAGGAGACACCATGTAGCTGCCGTTAGAGACAAATGAACCAGAAACTTGCCAGTAGGCAACAGCCATTTGGTTATATACATATTAATAGAAATGGGTTAAATCAACATGTAAGGGTTAGTCAATAAGAAGCTGGACCTAATGGGCCAAACAGTGATTTAATTATTACATTTTCTGTGTGTTTTTTTTTGGGAGTCTGGGCAGCCACGAAAAAACAAGCAGCCTTCCTACAATATATATGTATTTCTGCTTTGGTTTAAGGTAATGCGATTGTGCAGCTCATTTAAAAATGTAATGCATAATTAAGAAATACAGATTAATAGATATTCATCTATAGTAGTCTAACTGTAGTCATGTTAGTTAGGTTTTCTTTTTATTACTTTAAAAAAATACCAATCCAAATTCCCAATTCCTCCCCTCCTCACACTTCCCTCCCACTTCTTCCAAGCCACTTCCAATATTAAGGGGTAGCAAGGCATCCTGTCCTTTGGGAAGTCCAAGGCCCTCCCCACTACATCCAAGTTGAGCAAAGTATACATCCAAATAGAATAGGATCCCAAAAGCCAGTACGTGCAGTAGAGACACATCCCAGTGCCACTGTCACTGGCCCCTCAGTCTTCCCCAACTGTCAACTATATTCAGGGTGACTAGTTTGATCTCATGCTCCTTCATTCCAAGTCCAGGTGGAGTTGGTGAGCTCCTATTAGCTCAGACCCATTGTCTCAGTGGGTGAACCCCTCATGGTCTTGACTTCCTTGCTCATACTCTCCCTTCTTCCAATCTTCAACTGGACCTTGGGAACTCCATTCAGTGCTCCAACGTGGGTCTCTTTCTCTGTTCCCATCTGTTATTAGACAAAGGTTCTATGATGATATTTAAGATAATCATCAGTCTGACTACAGAGAAAGGCCCGTTCAGGCAAACTCTCTATTGTTTAGGATCTTAACTGGAGTCATCCTTGTTAGTTTGGTTTTCTAGATGCACAGAGATATATTCAAGTTAGATTGAGGTCTACTGTCAAACTCATTTAAACTTTATAAGAAACTGCCACAAGATAACCAAGACTGACAAAATAATCAGATAGCAGAACAGACAGGGAGCTTGAATTTTCACTCATATTTCAAAACTTAAAACAAATTAGTTATAATGAAGTCTTTGAATATTATATATAGTTAAATATAAATTAGTGAAAAGATTCCATTGGTCAGTCAGTCAGTCAGATTCCATTGGCTATCATAGAATGGCTAAAATCAAAAACACCAATGATAACCTATGCTGGATAGGATGTGGAATAAGGGGAACACTCCTCCATTGCTTGTGGGAATGAAAACTTGTGCAACCACTTTGGAAATCAGTGTGG
>JAQHUG010000490.1:408853-426255 GCA_028555095.1 Dicrostonyx torquatus | reverse complement strand
TAGCAGAAAAGGGCAAGGTGGGGATTCCAAGCAGATAGAAGAGAAAAGAACAGGCAAAGTCAGGGATGGCATATAGCTGCATCTGGAAAAGACAGACATTGTAAATTTGCTGAGAGCCCATTACCGTGAGGTAGGCACAGATTAATTGAAATGTGTTGATTTAAGATGTAAGGACTAGCTAGAAATATCCTTAAGTTATTGACCAAAGAGTATAGTAATTAATACAGATTTCTGTGTGATTATTGGGAGTCTGGGTGGTCGGAAAGAAAATGAGCAGCCTCCCCAAACAAGTGTCTAACTCCCACAGACAGTATACCCTCAGATTCCTGTACTTGGCTATTGATAGTACATGGGCCAAGGATACAAAATTTGGGATAAGACTATCCACATGATCATTATCAAATATATCCAAAATTAAAATTAACTTTTTCATTCCAACCCAGAAATATAACTCTTTTTCCTTTAGCTCCAGTCCTGGGGACTTCTACCTGAATTCTCCAGGGGACACCTCAACACAGCTATCATCAAAATCACTGCTTCCTGGAAATACATTTATCTTCTTTCTCACTTTTATTGGACTTAGAGACTGACAGAGGATTCCAACTATACAAGTCATTGAGAAAGATTTCTTCTCTCAGATAGGGGCTGTTGGAATGATAGCCATAGAGTCAAGGCACAATCAATTTTTTCTGCATAATTTTCCATCAGGTATATAAACTTCAGCATAAGACTTCTAAAATCCTGGATGAAGGTTGTTGTATAAACCTTGAACAAACTCTGCTACACTCAGACCAAGGTAGGCATTCCTTTCCAAACAGACTCTCTTTGCATTGCTGTTGGAAATGAACAGTCTCTTCTGTTCAGACTGTTCTCTTCTCTGTTTTATACCATGATAAGCTGCTATAGCATTCTAAAATGACGTGCTGAAATCCATGAAGGAAAATAGGAGTCTAATAGAAGCCTGAGCCCTAAACAGAGACTTCCCTTCTTCTTCTTCACTTACTACCACTGGGGCCCTAATGGGCCTGGACGTCATGTGTCTCTCATGCTGTCATTTGTTCACACTTCATATCCACCTTTATCTCTCTCTCTTCTTCTTTTTTTTTTCTCAGACAGGCTTTGATCTCCAAATGTAAGGACTTCTCCATGCAAATAGACCATGCATCTAACACTTCTAAAAATACTGGGACATTGTAAGTCATGGGAACAACTTGGACACAGCCTGCTTATGTCTTGAGAAAAGTTGAGTCTCATCTTAGGACTTGCACAGATAATGGCTCTGGGAAGTTTCCATGATCCTCGTGGTCTCTTAACTCCTAGAAGGTGCCAATGGTGCAGACACCCCGACTATCTACCAAACACATTTTAGAAATATGAGATTTATGGGATAAACAAAGTTATTTTTTGACCCCTGGTTTTACCTTGATTCTATAATTGCAATGTATTCCATGTTACACACTTTGACCTTTCCAAAAGTTAATTAAAAAAAATAAAATCCTTCTGACACCTTTTCAGATCTCACTCTCAATCTATCCTACCGTTCATTGGACAAGGACCACTGATGAACTGAATTTGAGACTTTCCATTTTAATTTTTATGCCGATGTAGGTTATTTCATATGATGCAAAGGGGAATAGACTAAGGTTATACTCCTAAATAATAAACAACTCATCTTAATGCTTGCCATCCATTTCACTCAGTTCACTTTTGCTATCATGACCAAAGGCTGAACTTTATTAAGTCCTTTTTCCCTTATGCCAAGGGCCTTTTAAGGCACATAGGAAGCAAGAAATGAAAACAAGATACTGCTTCAGATTAGAAAGCCTTCTCAAAATGGCAAAGAATGTTTGCAAAAAAAGGAACTGCAAAGTGTAAATTGGGCAGTTACTCCTACTTCTCTCACTGCTGAGACATAAGAATACCCAGTAGCCTTGCCATCCTGTATGTCCAGGATCCAACCTCAGAAAAAACACAGAAGCAAAGGTCAAAGGCACATTTTTCAAAGCAACACATGTGAAGGTTTGCTTTGAGTTTCAGGAGAAATTTTCTAGTTTTTATGAATTGTAAGGGAATATGTAATGGGTATCTAAGCCTGCTGGCCATAACTGAGAAGAATAGTCTTTATGCTCATAAGAATTCTTTACCTTCTACCTAATGTCTGCTGTGACTTCTGCTCAAAAAGTCCAAATATCCTTTCTTTCATTTTTTTCCCCTTTGTTGAGCAATGGGTTCAGGCTTGCAGAGATTCAGATATCTTTTGGATGTATATAATATTATAAAAATGTCATGTGCTGTTTTACTTAAAGGAGAAAATTGTTTTCAATATAAGATGTAGCTGGCCCATCGCCGAGCCAAGAGACTTTGTCTCAAAATTTACTTCAGCGTCTCGCTCCTAGATCATGCAGTCCTGCGACCCAGCTAAGGAAAACATCAATATGTTAGGTGGAAACTATTTCAAATATCTACATGTCATTAGTACTTTATATTGCTGTATAAAGATGTCTATAAAAAAGTAAACTGAATACTTGTATATGGAAAGGATAAAAAAAAACCTGCATTAAAACATCTCAGTAATGAATTCAGCATCTATGCTGTTACCAGGACTCTCTTAGCTAAATTCTGTTAGATGATTTAACATAAATCTTATTTTAATTATGATGAACACAAAAAACAAACTAAATACACAAATGCAAATTCTATCTATATTCTGCCTAAGTCATAAAGACTAACTTTTGCTTTCTACAGGATTTTTCTAGAAACTCACAGGCCTAATAGTTTAGCATTAAATGTACAGGGAATATTGATTTATTGCATTATTCTTTGTATGTATTTTGGATTTGACCTTTTCTAAATTCTTCATTAATTTATTTATTTTCCATTCCAATCACAGGTTCCTTTCCCCACTCTCTTCCCATTCCCTTCTTCACCTTTTTCTGTGCACTTTCTTATCCACTACTCCTCCATCTCCATTCAGAAGGTGTAAGGCTTCCCATAAGAGTAAACAAATTATGGTGTATCAAGTTCAGGTAGGACCAAGCTCCTCCCCCTTGAATCAAGGCTGAATAAGGCATCCTATCACTTAGAATTGGTTCCAAAGAATCAGTTCATGCATCAAGGACAGGTCATATAGATCTGTTTTTATTATGGTGATATTGAACAATATTGATTAAATTTAAAAAATTCTTATTCATAAATCTAGCTGTGCCTGGTTAAAATAATTACAGGTGAATCTTTTAATATACACTCAAAAACAATAAAGATAGGAAGAGTAATTTGGCCTTTTCCTAAAGTGCAGTCACTCCTGATAAGTAGTTATATAAAACGGAACCCTCATAATATGAGACTTAAATTTGTCCTGTAAAAACTAAGATGTAGGGTTTAAAACATGAAAAATTAGGAAGGAATCAACCTATGTAACAAATACAAAAATGTTATAACTTTATGTACACTGAATGAAGGCCCCAGATACTGCATGACACTTCTTTTAGTGAAAACGTCATACAATAAAAGAGAACATTTTTTATTATGTTAGTCTCATTATATTTATATATTTAATAAAGAAAAACATACATTAACAATTGAAGAATATAATTATAATTATTTAGCTCTTTGATTTCTTCCTATTTATGTAGTTCTGTTTTTTATAAAATATTACTCAATTCAATACCAGAAATAAATTTGAGGTGCTTGTTGGAATATAAACTTTCTTTTTTTTAACTTGGAAGTTAATTGATTTCAGGTAATAAAAACTGTAAAACTCCAGGAAGAGAAAAATTTGCGTACCCCTTACAATAAAATAATTGGTTAATAGCAAAATGTCTGTATCCAGATAAACTTATTAAATATTCCACTGACTATATGTAAATTGCATTACACTCTTGTTTAGAAAAATGGATATAAAGAATAAGTAGATACTAGAAAGCCATTTAAATAAAGGTAAAATATAAATCATTTTATTTTAATTTCAAAAAGTTTAAAAGCATTTTGGGTAAGAATGGATTTTTGTCCACACACGAAAGTCTCTTCCTTTTCTCCTTCACAGGGAGATCTCAGTTTTCTTCTTGGGCTTTCCTTGATACCTAGCATCTCTGTGTCTGTGAATTGGAGAATAATTATCCTTTAAATTACAACTAATATCCACTTACTAGTAAGTAGATCCCATGTTTGTCTTTTTGTGTCTGGATGAAGTAAGGAGATTTTTTCTAGTTCCATCCATTTACCTTCCAAATTCCTGATGTCACTGTTTGGTCAGATGAGTAATATGCCATGATGTAAATGTACTACATTTGGGATGGGTAGAAACATGAGGATTCCAGTGGGAAAGGGGGAGTATTGGGTGAATTGACTGGAAAGGGTGAGGTACCAGGGAATCTCACAACATACTTGCAGGATGGCACCAGATAAGACTCCTAGCATTTGTGAATATGTAGCCTAAACTGGTCTTCTTCTGAGATCCAGGTAGGACATGGAGTGGAAGGATTGTATCAACAATGCAGGGATATAACCTTCAAAAGACTGTCTTGCCTATGGGACGTACTGAAGTAAGAGTGAGACAGAGATTGTGGGAGTGACCAACCAATGATTGGTCTACCCTAATACCCATGCCACAAGATTGTATCCAAACCTAACATTGCCTGGAGTTCCAGGACCCAAAAACTCAATGGCCCAGAGGCCTAGAACAGAACTAAATACAACTGTAGGAAAAAGCTACATTAGTGTAATGTTGCCTAACATCATTTTGTTTCTCATTGGTCCTTCTCAATATACTCAATAGTCATAAAAGAGCCTTCCTGCAGCAACTGGTAGAAACACATGCAGAGACACAAAGCCAAGCATTAGGCTGAGCTATGTGAATGCTGCAGAAGAGAAGCAGTAAGGAGTATAGGAGTCAAAGGGTTCAAAAGGACCACAAAAAAAACCCACAGAGTCTATTAACTTGGGATTAAAGGAGATTATAATGCCTTGACTGACAACCAGGCACTTTCATTGGATGACCTAGGCATTCTGCATATATGTGATACTTTGTAGTTTGGTCTTCTGAGAATCACAACAATGGGAGCAGCTGTTGTCTCTGACTCCTTTACTGAGATTTGGGACCCCACTTCTCATACTGTGTTCCCCTATCCAGTCTTACTATTGGACTAGTAGAAAGTTTCTTAGTCTTACTACAACTTAATATGCTGTGTTTTATCTGGCCTACAAAGCTGGAGTTGGACAGACAATGGAGAGAAGAGCAGCAGAAATCAGGAAGTTTTTAATTCCCTGCTTATCCTGATCCTATAATGAGGCTAACATGAAATTTACCCTGGTTGGGCTGTGACCAAAAAAGAGAGAGGCTAAATGTTGAATTTTGGAACATCTTGCTGTACACGTGCATTTTCAAATATTTCACAAGATTTGGAAGTCATTTTACACTAAGTAAAATAAAATTTTGCTTTTAACTTATTTTGAATTACTTGCTTTAAGTTTAACTTTAACATATGCCTACTTGACATTCATAGAAAGAGTAGGCACAGTCAGAGAGACACCATGTAACTGATGAAGGAAAATGTAGGAAGTTTCTACTAGGCCACAACCTTGTATTGATGCACAGATTAATACACATGGGTTAATTTAATATATAAGAGCTAACTAGGAATACGTCAGCCTGAGTTATTGTTCAAACAGTGGTGTAATTAATATAATTTTGTGTCATTACTTGGATTTGGGTGATAAGGAAATAAACACGCAGTCTCCAGTTACAAAATGGCATCCATAGTCTGGGACATGAATCCACATAAGACCTACAAAATTTCTAATAAACTCAAGGAAGTAAAGAGGATTATTGACCCACAAAAATTGTAGCCAAGTGCGGCTTTTTGGTATTCACATTTTTTTTTCCACAAAGGCTCTGTTTTTAGGCTACAAGCAGAGGCACAGCTTCCTCGTTCATCCTGGGGGCACAAACTGTTTCATGAGGTCCTGCTATGGACCATTTAAATGGGTTTTGTGAGTAGAGTGCTACAAGTTGATTAATGGCAACATAAACCTTCTGCATTTCTGGAGCTTGGGCAGGTAGCATGGCATAAAGAGGTGGTGAACAAACTTCACTGTGTTGGATGGGTCAGAGACAATAAGTAAAGCCACAGGGTTATTCCTATACATGCCTACTTAGCATTTAAAAAAAGATACCCTGGTCATAAAGTGACTACAGATATACAATAAGACAGATTCAGACAAATAAAGACCCCTGAATTGGTCATGGTGTCAGATAAATGTACATGTGCTCAAGAGAGAGAGAATAAAGAGTATATTTGGTGTGGGAGGTCCTTCTATATATGTGTTGCTTTTATTGGTTAATGAAAAAATAACTGCAATGCCCTGTGATAGAGTGGGGAAAACTAAACTGAATGCTGGGAGACAGAAGGAGTCAGGAGATGCCATGTAGATGCACTGGGAAGACACGAGCTGGAGCCTTGCTAGAGCCACAGCCATGTAGCAATATACAGATTAACAGAAATGGGTTAAATTAAGATGTAAGAGTTAGCCAATATGAAGCTAGATCTAATAGATCAAGCAGTGATTTAATTAATACAGTTTCTGTGTGGTTATTTTGGGAGTGTAGGAAGCTAGGAACAAACAAACAGCCTTCCTACAACAGATTTTTGTTCCAAAGTGTGCTAGCTAAATCCACAAAAAACTGAAACTGTGAGGAGCTAAATAACCAACATATATACTTTCAAGGTAGCTTATCTTCAAAATTTGGGTCTAAATATATGTGGTTTTGGAAAAGAGTTTCTTCTTTTGTTTCCACGCAAGATATGTGCCTGTGGAATCTTCCAGACTAAGGTGGTTTTATGGACCAAGATCCTCCCAAAAGATTACCATGAACATCCCCAAAAATTGCTTTGCTCAATAAAAAACAGGAAGAAGATTGGAGAGAATGATGCCCAAATTCCCAAATATTGTTTATAAATGTTTGTTTATAAAGGTGGATATGCTATAGAGATTTGCATTCGTATGGATTTGGTTTATTGGTACAAATTTAAGGTCAGTTTTGTTATGTGTATATTTCTGCTCTTGATTAAGGTATTGTGTTTGTGAAGCTGATTTAAAAATGTAATGAATAATAAATAAATAAAGGTTAATAGGTACTTGCTTTAAGTTTAATGTTAACATATGTCTACTTGATATACATAGGGAGAGTAGTCAGAATGATGCCATGTTGCTGCTGAAGGAGGAGAATGCAGAAACTTTACTAGTAGGCCACAGACTTGTGTTGATGCACAGATTAATACAAATAAATTAACTTAAGATATAAGAGCTAACTAGGAATATGCCCACTTGAGTCATTGTCCAAACCGTGTTGTAATTAATATAGTTTCTGTGTGATTATTTGGGTCTGGGTGGTCAAGAAACAAATAAGCAGTCTCCAGTTACAAAATGGCACCCACTTTCTGGAACATGGATCCACAAAAGACCTAAAAAAGCTTTAAAAAATCTCATGAAAAAAAAGGAGGGTTCCAAACCCACAAACACTGTAACCAATTGCGGATTCTTGGTATCTGCATATTTTTCCAGATAGCCTCTGTTTTCTGGCCACAAGCAGAGACATGGCTTCTCTTCTTTAAGAGACAACCTTCTGGTTCAAACTGCTTCAGGAGATCCTGCTATGGAGCACTTAAATGGGTTTTGTGGGCAGAGTGCTACAAGTTGATTAATGGCAATATAAACCCTCTGCATTCCTGGAGCTGAGGCAGGCAGCATCGCTCACAGAGGTGGTAAACATACCTCCACCATGTTGGATGGGGCAGAGACAAGAGGCAAAGCCACAGAGTTAGTCCTAGCCATGCCTTCTTAGCATTTAAAAAAAAACCCTGCCCTGGTCATAAAATTATTACAGATACAGAATAAGACAGATTCAGACAAAAACAAACTCTAAATGAGTCATGATGTTGGATAAATGGACATGGGCTTGAGAGAGAGAAGAAAGAGTGTACATAGTGAGAGACATCTTTCTGTATATTTGTTGCTTTTATTGACTAATGAAAAAGTAACTGCCATGGCCTGTGACAGAGTAGAGTAGAGATAGGTGGGGAAAACTAAACTGAATGCTAGGAGAAAGAAGTCAGGAGATGACATGTAGCCTCTGCTGGGAACAGCTAAGCTGGAAATTTGCCGGTAAGTCACAGCCAGTCACATGGTGATGTACAGATTAATAGAAATGGGTTAAAATAAGATCTAAGAGTTAGCTACATCTTAATAAGAAACTAGATCTAATGGACAAAGCAGTGATTTAATTAATACAGATTCTTTGTGGCTATTTTGGGAGTATGAGTAACCAGGCAAAAGTAAGTGGCCTTCCTACAACTGATTGGTGCTCCAACTTGTGCAAGCTAAATCCACATGAAACCCAAGAGAGTTTCAAAGGAATTTTAGACAGAAAAATGTATAGCCACATTTTTTTTCCTGAATGGACTCTGCTTGCTAGCAGCATGTTGCAGTTCTTTTAAGAAAGGTCTTCCTAATTCAGCACTAGTAGCAAAGGAAAAAGAAAGAGCAGTTTCTTGCCCAGATAGCTAGCAAATTTCATAATGAGAGTCTCTTTGATGCCCATCTTCCTCTTGAATATATTGGTGCTGCCTGAAGCAGAGGTGTCTCATTGTCATAAAAAGTCCTAAGTTCTTATACATCTAGAAAACTGAACTAACATGACTACAAGCTGGACTACTATTTATGACTATTACATTATACATTTATATGAGCTGCACAAACATAATACCTTAATAAAGAGCAGAAATATATATACACAGTATAACAAAATTCACCTTAAATTTGTTTCAGTAAACCAAAGTACATACCAATAAAAATTTCTATATCATATCCCCTTTTACATATAAATAAACATTTATAAACAATATTTGGGAATATTGGCATCCATTATCTTCCATCTGCTTCCTGTTTTTTGTTGTGCAAAGTAATTTTGGGGGGTGTTCATGACTACCTTTCCTGGATCTTGGTCCATCAAACCACATTAGTCTGGAAGATATTACAGGTTCTCATCTTCTATGGAAACAAAAGAAGAAACTAATTTCCAAAGCAACATATCCTTAGATCCAAATTTTGAACACAAGATACCTTTAAGAATATATGTTGGTTACTTAACTCCTTCACAGGCAAAAAGTTTCAAAGAAAACACAACAATATACATAATACAGACTCATTGTGTATATTCCATCTTTATGTGGTTTTATTCTTACTCTTACTTTTTTTAAAGTTTAATATTAATTTTATTATCTTCAATCCTTTACTCTGTGAGTGTCTGTACTCTTTTATATTGTATTTACTATATTTTTTACTTTTTTCTTCTTTTTTGATGGTATGCTGTATGAAAGAGTCAGGAGATGACATATAGTCACCACTGGGAACAGAGGCACCAGAAACTTACTGGTAGGCCAAAGCCTCATGACAATATACAGATTAATAGAAATGGGATAAAATAAGATATAAAGGTTACTCAATAAGAAGCTGAAGCTAATGGGCTAAGCTGTGATTTAAATGATAAATTTTCTATGTGATTTTTTTGGGGAGTCTGGGCAGCCAGGAAAAAACAAGCAGCCTCCCTACAATACATATGTATTTCTGCTCTTGTTTAAGATATTGTGTTTGTGCAGCTCATTTAAAAATGTAATGTATAATTAGGAAATACAGATTAATAGATAGTCATCTGTAATAGTCTAACTGTAGTCACGTTCATTAGATTTTCTAGATGTACAGAGATATATTCCAGTTAGCTTTTAGCTTCAATGCTTAAAAGACCTATAGATTATGGCATTTAAAAGTTTTTAAGAGCTTAGAATTTTCTCAACACTGTGACATGTCTACTTCTTGCAGCACCATCTGCTTCAGAGAAGTTTATGGGCATTGTAGAAACTCATCATGGTGTGACAATGCTAGCATTTGCATATGAAACTGCTCTTGCTTGGACTGCTTTATGACATGCTGTGTTAACTGGCCATGCAGGACTCACAGAGAAGTCACTTCCGAACTTACCAAAAGATGGAGTGGCACATCAAGGTTCCTGTTTCTCAGAAGAAACTACCAGACATTCTGCAGGATACAGAAGAAAGCAACTGATGAATTGTACAAGGCAGAAAAGATCTTCAAATTTACTGCTGCATGAAAATTCTGCTGGCGGCACCAAACAACTTCAAGAGGAAGATGGGAATCAAAGAGGCTCCTTATGGAGTTTGTTAGCCATCTGGGCAAGAAACTGCTCTTCTCTGGACTGCCTGATGACATGCTATGTGAACTGAACATGTAGGACCCACAGCCAAATGGCTGCTGAACTTGCCAAAAGCTTTGACAATCCTTCAGCATTCTTGTTTCATAAAAGATTCTTCAAGACATTTTACAGGGCACAGAAAATGTTACTTAAAACTGCCATTATAAGCAGAACTGTCTTTGAAATTTCTGTTTCATGGAAATATCTGCTGGATACTATGGGCCTGTAGACTAAAGATGGATGCCCCAATGGTACAGAAGAGCTCTGGGTGACTGTCTGTGAAGTGAGATTTCTCTATCAATTCCAGAGTTTTAAAAGTTGCTTACAGTGCACTTCCTGTTTACTTAGGTAACATTTTATCCTTCTGGAATCTTTAATGAAGTTAAAGAATAGATAGACAGTTATAGTTATTGTTTTCCTTAGGTATGGTAAAAGATAAAGAATATATAAATATTGTAACTGTAATTATTTAAACAGAAAAGGGAGGTGATATAGCATTCCCCTCTGAATGCTGTGAATATTATTGGTTAATGAAGGACAGCTTTGAGTCTATAGTAGAGCATGGCATAAAGATCTAGGTGGGGAAAATTAAAGTAAATGAAAGGACAGCAGAGTCAGAGAAAAGTTATGTAGCCCTGCCAGACACAGACACTGGAACTTATCCCAGTAAGACATGGGCTCATGACAACAAACAAATGAATAGAAATGGGTTAAATTAAGATCTAAGAGTTAGCCAAAAAGAAGGTAGAGCTAATGGGACAAGAAGTTATTTAAATAATATGGTTTCTGTGTGACTATTTCGAGGCCAAACAGCCAGAATGACAAAGTGGCCTGAACAACCAAGTGGCCCTACTACAACAGGTGTGAACAAGATGTGTTGCATACTCTGGCAGTCCTTTCTAGTGTTTGAGTATGTGTTTTTCCTGCTCAGTTAAAGAAAGGTTATCTCTCTTTGGCAATTCTAGGTAATAAAATGTGTATGGTCTATATTTTTCACATATACCAGATTTTCCCATTTATGTGGGACAAGTTCTAAATTAGTAATTGCTTAAATCTTTTAAAATGCTGGTGTCTTCCTCCTCATGCACTTTATTTTAACCAGGGTAAAATGAAGGTGTGATATGGAAGGAGAAAAAAAGAAAAGAAGTTATAAGGGAGGGAATTACGTCCTTGATCAGGAAAATCACTGAGTTTGATTTGGTATAAAAACTACACTAATTTTCAGTTACAACATATTCAGTTAGCATCTCAGGAATATGATATGTGTACATCTGAAAGGTGATTTCACTAAATAAAATCTACTATAAAATATTCTTATGTTATTTTGTTTTCTTACAGTATCAAGGTAGGAGAGAGAGAGAGAGAGAGAGAGAGAGAGAGAGAGAGAGAGAGAGAATTACATAGATATTTAGGTTTTTCTTTTTGAACCATTCAAACATGATTATGTCAATGCAAACATCCCTTGCTGACATTCCTAATAATCTACAAATTAAATTCCATGATTTCAGGATTTTACCAAGTTTCCTCTTGCCAATATTTTCCCCACTTTTTCCACTACAAGAATATCTCATTGTACTAATTACCAGATTTAGAAATTTATTTTCCACAAAAAGCTAGTAGCTTGTTTGCAGAAACCATCACCTCTATTATTCCTCGTGCCTGAAGAGAAAAGTTGTTTATTGTTCAAGGTTGAGGAGAGCAATGAAGGGTCAGCTACTCCATATCCCTTATCATCTTATTGTTGCTCTGTTTCATTGCCTGAATACTCAGGAAAATTTCCCTCATAAATATTGTGAACAGTTTGAGCTACTTTTCTTACTTTGGAGTCTATGTGATAATAAAAGATTTAAAACTCTAAAAATGAAGAAAGTGACAAATTCACATACCTAATGACAATGAACTGGAATGAATATGAGATAAACAAAATGAAACCCTCTAGCATGTCGTAAAAATACACATGTGTATGGAAGCAAAAAATATGCAGATCCCTAGATGACAGCACTTCTGCATGTTGACTATTAACCAGGAATATTAACCTTTGACATAACCTTCACATATTGTCCTGAAAGGATTCATTAAGACAGTTTATGGAGAAAATAAATACTACCCATTTCTTATTCGTAGATGTCTGATCCTCAAGGCAAACAAAATTTTTGCAATTTTTGAAAAAGAAGGACATAACATTGTATAAAGTCAAGCACTCAGTAATGTAATGGTAGTAATGTCAAATAACCAGCAAATTCTAAATTAAAAAAGATAGACTACAATGTAATTATTTACATGAGGACTCAACAATCCCAAATGAAAACCAGAAGTAAGTTGTTTTACAATACCATATCTCAGAGAAGGGATCTCATCCAGTGTCAACTTCTTGGGATGCAGAGAGGAATTATGGCTTTACTGCTCAAACTGGAACCATACTGATGAGCACAATCAGATGCTATATGAGAAATAAGCAATAGAAGTTAAAGGACAAAATATGGATAAACAGATGTGAGTACTCTTAAAGCCATGTAATTATGATTATTAGTAAAGTGCATTAATTTTTAAAATATAGCAATACATTGACTAAAGAAGCAAATAATTTTGAAAGCCATTTAAAGGCTAAAAGTATCCCACACACGGTGAAGATATACTACTTTGTGGTCTAGAGTCAAACTCATATAATTTGTAAGGAACTGCCATAAGATAGCCAATACTGACACAATATTCAGATAGAGAGTAAAGAGAGAGAATGTGAATTTTCATTCATATTTAAAAACTTATGACAATTTAGTTATCATGAAGTCATTTGGATATGGTATATAGTCAAATATAGATTAGTGAAATGAAATCAGTGCACAAAGTAAGCACTTAAATACATTTGTGTATATGTATGTTTAAGGGATCTACAATATGTATACATATTGTGTATCTACAATATGTATATATAGAGACAAGGTCAACATCAGAACTCATCTTCTATCCAACTACAGGTTATATTTATTAACAGAATATCTGTCATGGACCCTAGAGCTCACCAATTCTGGTATTATAATTGGATTGTGTGTGTATGTGTGTGTAAAATATCACTGAATTTCAAAAAAATTCTGATATTTGCAGATGACACAGTCATTTTGAAAACCATTGGGACAAGTGGATACAATATGAAATTTGAGTTTTCTCTCTCAATATCACATAAAGTACATTGAAATAGCCCACAAAACGATACATATGTAGGTAAAAAATAAGCAAAGACAGTAATTCTTATAAATTAATTACTGTCACATTAATAAAATTATTGGTAACATGGAGGCAGAAATGTCTAAAAATATTATAATAAACAAGACTATGTGTTTTGTAAAATAAATTATATACTCAAACAAACCTGGGAACAGAAATACAGGATTTTGCTGGAACAATAATTGTCAGTTTGTTAAGGTGATGAGAGAAAAACCAAAATAAGAAAAATCAATGTGCCTACAAGCCCCATGTGTATATCACCTCTTATCTCTTAAAAGCCCTCACTCTGCTAGATCAATTTCCCAGTTAGATGCCTCTTATGCATCATAAATAATAATCAAGTGATGCCAAATAAAACAGCAACTACAATTAAATATTAAACAAAAATGTAGTAAAATTCAAAATCTAAAACAGGTCCTGATATACCTTAATAAAAAAGGTCAATTAAGAGAATTAAGTATTTTTAAACATTATATTGGATAAGTTAATTGATCACAAAGTATAAAATATTCCACCACTCTAGATTTAAAAGATAAATGAGAAGTGCATATATAATATTATGATTTGTAATATCTGCAATGTGGTTCTATTAGAATTGATGTGTTAAAATTACAAAAAACAAATAAGTAGTAACAGTAATGGTGATAAAAATGACAAGGAATCAAAATTATCTGATACATATACATTATGTATACAGAACAGGAAACTTCACAGATTTTGGAAGATAACCTGCTCAGCAGCGTCCATGACTAACTAAAAAAAACATCAGAGCCAGTCAGGAGAAAATTCCATTCAAATTGTTAGTAAGGGCACCTAGGACAGTACTAAGATAATTGTCTGTTAGGGGTGACCTTGTTGCTTGCAAGAAGTGGAAGTCCCTCTTGCTGAAACACTGTGCTTTTGTTATGGAACTATAAAAATTTGAACCGGAACTACATAAAAGCTTGGAGAGTTAAAATTAGCTATCAGAGACGAGGAAGTTATTAGGAAAGCTGTCACAGAATAAAAATGGATTCAATTGTATAATTTAGTTATGATAGCTTTGAATGACAATGACCACCATACCTAGTTTTCACTAAAGGTTCACTACTGGTTACTATCTTATCAAAAACTAATATCAACCTAATTGAACTCAAGTCTTCCTTAAAAAGAGGTCAAGCATATCTAGTAGTGCATACCAGTACTAGTTAGTGAGCACATATAATTAAGAAGCCCTTACCATCACTTTCAAAGATATTATAATATCTACCAGTGTTGCTATTTTGCAATTATATCAATAGAATACTGTAGAGCTAGAAACAACAAATGGATTCAACAGGTTATACTTATACAGTGTGTGTGTGTGTAATAAATTTGTACATATATAATAAAAATGATTAATTAGGAGATAATGCGTTTGTCAGTGGGTTAAGGAATACTCAGAATTTGAGAGATATTGATGTGAAAATTATGCAAATAAACAAGATTTCTATTAAGTTCTTAAATTTTTAAATATAATAGGGAAGTATATAGGTCAGTGAGTTAAGAAATACCATTTTAGAAGAGAAGAACAAGACAACAGAATTGGAATGACAATGACCAAATCTCATAAAAATACATGAAAACTTTATGTTTATTAAGAAAGTTAAATTCACGAAAAGAAGGTAATTAAGAAATTAGGTCATACATTGAACTTGAATGTTATGAATTTAAAGGGATGTAATGTCTAGAATCCAAAAGGTTCAGTACTTCACCAAAAGAAAGAAAGAAAAAGACACAAGTGGATGATACTTCACAGAATATTAGTGGACATTGCCTTCAAGTAAATGACTGGAAAAGAAGAACAGCAATTGTTTGTTTAGCAAGAAACATAAACTATGTCTAATTAAAATCAATAGGATGTAATATTTGCAGAAATAGTTTTATATATATATATATATGTATATATATATATACACACACACAAAATGCATGGATTTATAAATATACCAGCAAACATATTACTACATGAAAAAAATAAAAATTTAATGGAATGTTGCATGCAAGAAATGTAATTGAAAAGGAAAGGTAAAAATTAAACAAGATTTGCATTACCATATATATATGTGTGTATATATATATATATATGTTCTTGATTAAGATGGTTGTGCTGCTCCTTGAAAAAATATAATGTATAATTGAGAACTATATGTAAATTGAGAATCAGTTCTAATAATCAAGCTTATAGTCATATTAGATAGATTTTGTAGATGTACAGAGATGTATTTCAGATGGATAGGGATGCTTCAAATCAGTAGTAAAATGAAGGTGTGATGTGGAAGAAGAAAAGAGAAAAGGAGTTCTAAAAGAGGGAGTTATGTTCTTAATCAGGAAAATAACTGAGCTGGATTTGGTATGGTGGATAATCATATAAACTACACTATTTTTCAGTTTCAACATATTCAGTTAAGCACCTCAGGAATATGATATATGTACATATGAAAGATGATCCCACTAAATAAAATCTACATTAAAAATACCGTGATGTTATTTTAGTTTATTGCAGTATCAAGGTAAAAGAGATAGAAAGAGAGCAAGAATTTCATAGATATTTATGATACTCTTTTTGATTTGATTAAATCATGAAAAGGCTAATGCAAACAACCATTGCTGACAGTTCTAGGAATCTACAAACTAAATTCAATAATTTCCAGGATTTTTATTCATATTCTTCTTGACAATATTTCCCCATTTTTTCACTGCCGGAATATCTCATTGTACTAAATACCAGATATGAAACATTATTTTCCATAAAAAACACAAGTGCATTGATTGCACAAACTCTTACCTGTACTATTCATCCTCCCACAAAAGAACTTGTCTATTGATCAAGTTTGAAAAGAGTAATGAAGGCTCATCTAGTCAGTATCCCCTTCTAAGATCATCTAATTGTTGCTCTGTTTCATTTCCTGACTACTCAGGATAATTGGCCTCGTAAATACTGGTAATTTTGTGAAAAGTTTGAGATACTTTTCTTTTCTTGGAGTATATTGGATAATAAAAGAGTTAAAACTGTGAAAAGGAAGAAAATTACACATCCATATCCCTAATGACAATGAACTGGAAAGAATATGAGATAATAAACAAAATAAAACCCTCAGTCATGTAGAAAATATGACATGTGTGAATGGAAGCATCAAATATGCAGATCCTACAGGACAGCACTTCTGCATGTTAAATATTAACCCTTGCCTTCTCCATCTCACATGGTCTTTGAAGATTTCCTCAAAACATTCTGTGTCAAAAGTAAATACTACACATTTCTTGTTCTTAACTGTCTGGTCCTCAAGGCAAACCAGATTTTTACTGTTTTTGAAGAAAAGGGCATAACTTTGTGTGAAGTAATATACTCAGCAATCTAAAGAATATACTTAAGCCAATAACTTGAAAAATACAAAATATACAAGATAGACTTCAATCTAAATTTTTACATGAGTAATCAACAATCCCAAATGAAAACAGGAAGTAAATTGTTTTACAATACCATACACTCAGGGAAGGGGTCTCCTCCAGCGTCAGTTTCTTGGGATAGAGACAGGATGTATGGTTTTACTACCTGAACTTGAACCTTTCTGAACAGCACAGTCAGATGCTGCATGAGAAATAAACAATATAAGTTAAAGGACAAAATATGGATAAATAGATCTGAGTACACCTAAAGTCATAACCATGTATTAATGATTATTAGTAACATGCATTTATGTTTAAAATATCTACATTAACAAGAGTCATTTTAAGATTTGCAAGAGATTTGTCTCTAGAGGGGATCCCAGGTATTCACAGGGATCTCCCAGCTAGGTACTCGGGCAGCAGAAGAGTGGGTGCCTGAACTGAACTTGTCCCATAGTTACTTTGTTGAATATCTTGATCGTCACCATAGAAATTTCGCATGATGGAT
>JAQHUG010000490.1:386103-408538 GCA_028555095.1 Dicrostonyx torquatus | reverse complement strand
CGGGAACAAGGGGAGTAAATGTAAATTTTTCTTTTAACAATATTAATTAAAAAAATGAAACAAAAAAAGATAAAAAATATAGCAATACATTAACTTTAGAAGCCAATAATTTGTAAAGCTATTCAGAGGCTAAAAGTAATCCATACACAGTGAATATATATTACTTTGTGGTCTACAGTCAAATTCATTTTCACTTCATAAGGAACTGCTATAAGATAGCCAAGATTGACAAAATATTCAGATAGAAGAGTAAAGAAAGGGAACTAAAGTTTTCACTCATATTTCAAAACTTAGGACAAATTAGTTATCATGAAGTCATTTGGATTTGATGTATAGGTAAATATAGATTAGTAAAATGAAATCAGGTACATCAAATGAACACTTAAAAACATTTGTGTATACTTAGATGTATGTGTAAGGATTCTGCAATATGTGAACAGTTTTAAGACAAGGTCAACATAGGGTGAGGACTACACAGTAAGAATTTGAGAGATAGTGATGTGGAAAACATGCAAACACACATTTTTTATTAAATTCTTGTATTGTAAATATAAAATGATAGTATACAGCAGAGTGAATTAAGCAATAATGGTTTAGTGGACAAGTAGAACAGGACAGGAGAATTGGGATGAAAATGGCTAAAACTCATATAAATGTATGAAAACTATTTATTATGAAAAACAAATCAAAGAAGAAGAAAATATTCTAGAAATCAGGTCATGCATTGAACTTGAATTTTACAAATTTGAATGGAAGTAATTCCTACAATCCTCAAAGCTTAAGTATATCCCCAAATTTTAGAAAGAAACAGCTACAAGTGGATACCACTTCACAGAATATTTACTGGACATTGTCTTCAGGAAAATTACTGGAAAAGATGAACAGTAATTGTTTCTATAACAAGGAACATAAACTATGTCTAATTAAAATGAATTGGATGTAAGATTTACAGAAATAGTAAGACATATACAAAGTATTTGGATTTATAAATATATCCATCAAACATACTACTACACGAATAGATAAAAACGTTACAGTCAAGAAATTAGTAATTGGAAAGGAAAGGTAAAAATTTACTAGACTTCCTGTATCACCAGCTAGGTGTGGTGAGTGTATCTTCAGTGAAACTTTCTCAGAAGTTAGGGAGAAGCACTTCACCCACTCCTGAGTCTGAGATTATCATGAGCAAGCTTCTGGGACCCTACATCATGATTATATAATAAACAGGAAAATGTTTAGGAATAAATATTGAGAAACTGTAATACATGCACACTTAAACAGAAAATCATTTCATATGATCAGTAACATTTACATAAGGTTAAGAAAGTCATATAGATATTAAGAATTGTAGATCAATAGTCATCTATGTTTGTCATATTTATAGCTAGACTAATCCGGTTCTTTAGATACATAGAGATTATATTCTGTATAAATAGTCTTCAACCTCTTCAAAGAGCTGTAGAAAATGGCATTTAATCTAACCTAGAATTCTGTGGTAAAGAGACACAAACGCTCCTGGCAACACTGATCTATTCCCGAGAGACTGTTGAGCGCCAAAGACACTCCAATTGGAGCTTGTCATCTTCTTGGCAAAACCGTCCTCTGGGCAAGGAACTGCCCATACCTCAACTACTGACAAAATACATAAAAGCTGGAAATGAATGAGCAGAACTGTCAAATCCTGCCAAGACAGGGTAAGATGGTTTTGAAAATTTTCTTGCCTTTAAAAATAATCTGTCAGTTATGCTAGGCCTTAGCCAAAGTTGGTTGCTTCAACACTGCAAATGTGACTTTGGGTGATTGGCCAGGTAGCCAGCTGTCTCTGTGAGTTGTTACATATTTTGGACGTTGTTTGATTGCACTTCCTAATCACTCAGGTAATGTTATTTCCCTTCTCAGATCTTCGATTGGGTTGAAGATTAGATAAATGTACTTAGTTACTTTCTTCTCATGACTTGGCCAATTTCTTGATTGCATAAGAATTAAGCTAATTGACTGAGATGGAGGGGGGAGGGCCTTGGGCTTCCCATAGGACAGGGTACTCGGGGATCTGCAGCATTTTTATATTTATCATTACATTGGTGCCGTGAGAATTGAGGCTTTCCCACCCTGAACACCTCTCCTGGGCTCAGGATCTGGAACCGTGTATTCTTTGCACAAAATCACGTGTTCCGTATGCCTGAGTGTGATTGCTAGACCATGATTTCTACACCCACCACTGACTTCAGTTGGTGAGTTCCCCCATTCTGGTCAGCTTAACCATTTCTCTTAACCCAAGAAATTGACCACTGAGCTACCATTAATCTTCTGGTGTTCCTAGAAATGGTGGTATAGTCCAAACCACAGTCTTTATGGTTTCCGGTGAGCCCTTTGCTAACATTCATCTGGATTTCTTCCCGCAGCTAAAATTGTGTTTGGATGGCCCAGTCCTCCTGCTACTGGGGGCCCAGAGTCCCTCCAATTTTCTTTCTTTTTCTTTTCTTTTCTTTTATCCCCCACCATGAAAGGCTGCTCGGAGTTGACTCTGGTCTATCTGACTTCCAAGTCATCCCAACCAGATCCAGTCAGGCTATAGCACCCCACCCAGGGGCAGGGGACATTCTTCCATGCGTCCTGCATTTTTTTGTCATTGACACAAACCACCTGTAGAGGAGAGATGTCTTGCTATAGGCCTTGTGGTGTCACCATTTTTCATGGGTTTTCACGCTTTCAGCTATGGGTAGCAAGCCACCCAAGCCCATCAATTTGGCTTACCCTCTAAATGCCTTTTAGAGGCCCTAAAACCCCAGGCATTAAATGCCCTAATTCTTCAGCTCCTACTTCACTCTGCCGATGTCCCACTGGCTTCAATTTTTGGGAGCTTTCTAACTAAAGTTAGAAACTTAGAAAGTTTCTAAAACTTTCCTCAAATTGTCTCTGCCACCACTACTGCTACCAACAAGATTAGTTGGACTCATGAGACAGCTGTTTTCAATTCTAGTCTTCTGTTTCCTGCCACAGCTTGTGGCATGGCACCTCAGCAACAGAGTGGATCATGCCTCTAGGTTTCTCTAATTATTGACTTAAAATCTCTAAAGCTCAAAAATGGTGACTTTTCCATACAACATGTGAACGCTGCCATCTTGACTGTGGTCAGGTGACCTTGCCATGATATTAATTGTGGTCAGGTGACTTTGCTACCATCTTAACTGAGAACTAGGTCAGGTGACCAAGTTCTACTATCTTTACTGGGGTATTCTTTCCTGGTTCTCCAGGGTTAACTCTGTAAATAGGTGACTTTCCGTTCATCTTAATTGAGAACCATGTCAGGTGACCAAGTTTCACCATATTTACTGATGAACCCTGCCTGGTTCCCTGATCTACTTATGTTTTTGTCTCTAAATTCCTCTTGCTGACTCTGCTGTGTGTTTTATGCAGTGACATGCCTTTGGTAGGGTCCACCAAGAACACCCACTACACCCAATTGCTGTTTATGCTCTCTGTGTGTGTGTGTGTGTGTGTGTGCATATGTAACTTAAGTAAACCTATGGTTACTGTTAAATGTTATAATTGTCTGTTCATTTTATCTCATTTTAGACTACAAAGCAACAAATCTCATGTTTTAAACTGGTATGTGCTTTTAAGTCTCTTATAAAAATACTATATATTTAATCCAACCCTGCTTTACCTGTTAAGTTGAGATCCAGTACAGCCAAGCTTGGACCCAGCCTTCCAGGCATACTCTGTACTATAGTTATATCCGATAAAGAACCCTCAACTGCTCAGAGATCTGGCGAATATGGAATTTAAACTTTTAATCATTAAAAACTTTTCATAACAAAAAGAGACAGTTTGGCTCTTAACAGCAATCTATTTCCACCAAAGAAGACAGAAGAGAAATGGGCACAGAACAAAGTATCTGCTATTCACTTCAACTGCCAAGTGATGACCATGGGGCAAAACAGCCTTTCATCTAAACTAAAGATCACCAGACAGTGGACAGAATCACTGGAATTGACAGCCTAGCTGCTCAGGTCAAGGTAGGTTTGGGTTGCAACAGATTTCTTAGCCCACAGCATCTTTGGGAGCTTGGCAGGCCTTATGCTTAACAGCAAAAGGCAAATACAACCTTCAGTGACCATGGAGGACCCTGAGGAATAGCTCTAGGTGCCAACCAAATAAGTTCTCTGTCGTTTTTAAATGAGTAACTCAAGTAAAATTTAATTCTTCTCGAAGCTCTCTGATAAACTTTGACAGCTAAGTTTTGTCAGTTTAAATGGACATTATCAAACAAATTTCAGTAAAATACAAATACAAGTCCTTCAAGTTATAAAAGTGTGAGGACAAATACAAGTTATCAAATCTCATTCTCATGCTACCTTCCATAGTCTTAAAAAATAGTTTTCATTGTGCAAAAATATCTGTCACGGTCATTCTGACATAAATATGCTACTGTTTATATAATGTATATGTCTAAAACTTCTGTTTCACTGACCCAAAGAATTCTTGTGTGTTTCAAGGAGGTGAATTGAAGGATCCACCTTAAACAAGTCAGATACACACCTCTCAATTCCCTGGTCCTAAATTTTGTTAACATAACTTTGTTCTCTGTTCTGCCAATACCTTAAACAGGTTTAAAAGACACCAGACATTTCCATACCACAAACACAAGACAGGAACAAAGAGAACAAAGCTACCCCCAGGATGTGACCAGCAACCTGCCTTCTCAGGTTCCAAAGACAATGCCCACAAATAAGCAGGAAGCAGTCATGAGAATCTGCAATCCCAATTCCTTTAACCTGTGGTGCCTCAACTCCCACCTTTTTATTATTAAAAAAAAAGATGGGAATGTAATGATCTGTCCTGTCCCTTTAAGAGACAAGGCCTGCCCACTCCCTCCTCTGTCCCAGGCACTCAGATCTTCCTTCCTGCTTGCAGCCCAAGTCTCTTCCTTTTCCATCTCTCCCCTGAAGAGGCAGCTTCTGCCTCTCTCCATTCTCCCTACTTCACCCCTTACCACCTCACTGTCTCTCCCTCTTTTTCTCTCTTCTTTTCTCCCCTTCTCCCTTTCCATCTATAATCCACTAAATAAATATCCTTGCTCTGCATGGCATACCTATCCATGTCTCTGTCTCTCACATATCGCATAGCTCCCTGCCCCAGACCATCTGCCTTTGGAGACCTGAGGTGTGGTCTCATGGCATGCCCATCTGTCTGTCTCTTCTCGCCTGTTCATCTGTCTGTCTGCTCCATTGAGGACTCTCATCCACCACATGGCCCCCTGACTGGAACTTGTGGTCCACTGCAGCCACTTAGGGGTACTGCACCTTCTCTGCTTGGGACTAGCTGTTCTTGGGACCAGCTTCCCACTTCTGCTTGGGGACCGCAGCATTTTTACTTAATCTATTACATTGGTTCCATAATCCATTACAGTCTGTGTGTGTGTGTGTGTGTGTGTGTGTGTGTGTGTGTGTGTGTAAGAACAATCAATGAAAAAGAGGTCATAAGTCTAAAAGTGAACAATGAGCATTATATGAAAGTATTTTGAAAGAAGAAAGGAAAGGGGAAAATGATGGAATTATATTAAGTTTCAAATTTTCTTAAATATACTTAAACAAAGAAGCAGAACACATACCAAAATTTAGGTCTAATTTTAAAAATACACAAATAGCATATGCCTTAAAATTATTCTCTAAAGCATTAGTAAATGGAATACTTCCTACAATATGCAGCCATAGATTTTATTGAAAGACAGATAAATGTCCTCTATGCCCTCTCTCTTTGATGAGTCAAGGTCTATGTGTTCCTATAGTTGCCTTTCCTAGCAAACAATGCCGGAGAAATAAATATGTCATAACGAAAGAATAAAAGGAGGCCTGGTGCCAAAAAGTTAACAGAAGAATATGCTTATAAAAATTTAAGGTACACTGGTACCATCTAGAGTTTCACATGAACATAGGCAAGTGTCAACAGCAATGCTCAAAAGACAAATCTTTTCTTTCATATGAGGGAAAGCAAAAAATTCTGGAGAAAATTTAACTCATCCAAAAGAGAAATTTTATTTTAACAAGGAAAACATACACACAAATGAATAATTAATGGTCACCACTGAAAACATAAAATAGTAACAGCAGACACAAAAACATGGTATCTTCTATTATTAAGAAATATTTATCTACATTGACACAGTTATGTACATGAAACATCAAACAATGTTTTAAAAGGACATGAATTTGAATGAGAGAAAGGAGGGATGTACAGGAGGCTTTACATGCAGAACACATCAGGTTAAATTAGGTAATAATACTATATTTTCAAAACGTAAACTATCTTCAAAAATATAAAAGTACCTGCACTTGTATTTTCCTGCTATTTATCTTTCCCTAGTGACACAGAAATAAAGGGCCATTCATCTAAAAAGGGCACCCATAAAATTAAAAGAAAACTGTTTTTAAAAGAATAACTGTACTTATTAGGGTTACAGATGGAAATCAGGCATACACATCAAAAAAATGCTCAGTGTGGAGGCCAAAAGTGGTCAAAGGTCAGAGAGTTTGAGACTTGTTTTTAGCCATTCAAGGTTATTGTGTTTCTAACTCAAGCAAAGGTCCACGTATATGTAAATCAGAGTTTTGCTCTCTCAACACTCTCATCAACAGGTGTGGTTAGTTGCCAGACTTGCTCTTGAAATAGGCAAGTAGGTGTTTCCTACCTAAAACAGAAGTCTGAGGATCCAATGAACTTCTAGTTCCCTTTATGGAAATAGCTTGGGATTCTATCCAGGGAGTGGTTTGCCAACAGTTTTTTGTCTAGTGCCTGAGTCAAGGACGTGAGCGATGAGTGTAGTCACAGCTTTCAATTTGTGTGTTAAGGCAGTCCTTTGGTTCTTCTCTGACCTTATGAAATCAGGGCTATATTAAGCTGTTGGAAATTAAAACACAGGCAATTTTCAGTACTCACTGAGAAATTCCCTCCTGATACTATGCTACATGTTTCTTTTTTATCATTTTCATTTGTGTCTTTGTATTATTTACTATATTTTTAAATTCCCATGCCTCCACTCTGGAAGAGAGTTATTTTTGTTGAGGCTGGCTTTTGACCACCCAGCAATAGCAATTACTTGGGGCAGTGGTAGAGCAAGATCTTCTCTGCCATGACAGCCAGCATTTCCACTGAACAGACCCAACTACCACAATAATCATTTCTATGTTTATAAATAGTCAATTTAAGAAGCCTTTTCAAACATACAAGTTCATGAGATTCTTTGGCATTGTAAGTGAATGAAACACCCCTAGTCTAAGAAACATCCTGCCCAAACAAATGCTTAATTCACAGAAAATAGATTCACAACAGAGAAAATGCACCAACTTCTATTATATAAGCAAAGACCATGGCGACAGAATGAGAACATTCAAGGCTCATCTATTCACTTATTATTTGGGTCATCTCAGGTTGAGAACAAGAAAAGGAAATGGTAATACTGTCTGATTCTTGGTATAAGTTAAGGTCTGAATGAAATGACCATTCCAGTAAACTGGTCACAGGTGTGAACAATGAGTACTATATTCTAATGTTAATTCTTTTGTCACAAATATATGATTCCATCAAATACTCACTTTTGCAAAAACCTTGTGTGAAAGATTGTTCATCTGCCTGTGAGATTTGAAACATTTAATAGAGTAGGAGGAAGATCTCAAACCTAGGTATAGAAATCAAAAGCCTGTTGTAACGGGAGTTTTCCATCAAAGCAGCCATATTGCTTCTCTCTCATCTCCCTATCTGTTGTAGCAGAACCAGGAAAATTGAAAGGTTTCTGGCTACATTTGACAACAGGCAAAACCAACTGGTGTCACCTTGAAGATAATCATATCGAACTGTTTGGACCTAGAAACTAGCTATTGACCAGAAATCATCTCTTCTGGTTCATTCTGATTGGTTCTGACCCTTTGCACTATGCCTGTGTCAGTAATCCCAAGTGTTTTGCTTATATGCATGAACCATCACCCTGGATTAGAACTTCATGAATATATGAGTGTCATACCACTAGATGCTTGCACTAAATAAATAAACGAGCCCCAGTTAGCCAATATACCCAGTGAGAATGGAATGTCCTAAACAGCCATGATGGTAAAAAAAAATAATTTAAGATGTGTTTTACAAAAAGAAATGATCAAATCTGATGTGTATTTTAAACTATCTCTCTCATACACACATGCTCTCTGTGTGTATTTATTTGTGTGTGTATACACAATATTAGTTTTCATATGGAGAAAGCATGCATGTGTTCATGTAGGTGACATTCCAAGAATAAACTGTACTATGGTTTTTATGGGGGCTTCATTCATTTAAAATAACTTATTCAAATTAAAAATGAAAACATCATGCATTTGTAAAAATTCACCCTCCATAGCATAATTTAAACTCCCCCTACCTACAATCATTATCCTTGTGAATTTTGACAACTCTCTTCTTCATGTGTATGCACATGTGCATACGTGTATTGTGCTGTGTGTGTCTCTGTAGGTGTAGGTATAAAAGTGCATTTTGGTGTGAGATTTGAACCTATGTCTGCATGTTGGTAACATATAGAAGATAATTTCTACTATTTTCCTGGTCATTTTATTTCTTAAAAGTATTTTACTCAATATAAATATATAAATATTATTTATTTGTAAAAAAAAAAAACCTTTCATACCCTGTGAAAAATCCTCCTCTATTCCTAGTCACACTATTCTTTTTGTGTGTGCTTGTATGGAGGGGCATTCATGTGTTTGTGCAAAGACGGGTGTGCATATGTGCTCTTGCATATATGTATCTGTATGTGTGTGTATGTAATAGTTTATTTCTTTTCATTTTATTTTTGAGAGTATAATTTATTACATTTCTCCCTTCTCCTTGCTCTTTCAAACCTTCCCATATATCACTTTACATTCTCCTTCATATTTATGATTTTATGCTTTTATAATTCTTGCTGAATATATATGTAATGTGTACAATTGCAGATTTTTTTAGACATAACCTGATAACTCTGCTAAAAATACCTGCATGTATGTTTTCAAATCAGGCCTCTTGGTACTAGATTACAAAATTGTGTGCTTTTCCCTAAGAATGACATCCCTTTTCCAGATTTCTTCAGTAGCATAAAGTGTTTTGTGTAGATTTTAGTCCTACTGGGCTCTAGTTTGTTCATTTGGCATGTTCATTAGTGTTATCATTATTCAGAGGACTGTCTATTCTAAGTAAACCTCCAGTCACCTTCTACCACATCTCTGAAATTTCATGAGTTTAAATGAAAGCTAAAGCCTAGAATCCTAATAGATTTAGTACTTTCTCAAAAGTTAGAAAGTAAAAGATGCAAGTGGATGTCACTTCACTGAACATTTACTGACTACTATCCCAGGGAAATTAGTGGAGAAAATGAGCAGTAGGTGTTTTTTTTAGCAAGAAATATTAACTACTTCTAGGTGGAAATAACATAGTGTGCTTTCTACAGAAATTATAAGACATGCATAAAATGGATGGATTAAAATATGGTCAGGAAACATGCAAATGCACAGAAACATAAAAATTTAATTGAGTTTTACAGACAAGCAATGAATAATGAAAACAAAGGCAGAAAACCTCTCAAATACCATCAGCTAGCTCTGTAGTCTGTATCTTCATCAAAAGTCTATCAGGAGAAGGCAGAGAAGGACCTCCTCAGTGCCTGAGTCTGAGATCATCTTCAGCAGGATGATGAGTTCATGTGTCTACATCATAGAAGGAAAAGAGAAAATATTTAAGAACAACTAGTGAGTAATTGTAAAATATGTATACTTAAGCAGAAAATCATTTTCATATGATTAGTAGCATCAAAAGAATGTTTAAGAAGCTCCAAATTACTAGAGAGGATTATTAATATTATAAATGCAATATTTACAATTAATGTAAAAATTATGTACAGTGGGTATCCAGGTGCCCATATGTGTCATCCCTTTGTCTTAATGATAAACTAAATCTACAAATTTCTACAGAAACATACAGACATATATATAATTACAAAATTATTTGCCATAAGTCAAAGGCTCTAATATGTTACTTACTAATTATCATTTAACTCATCTTAAAAATGCCAAAAATTATACTAGGCAAATGTTTCTTAGACGTTCTAGGAAAAAATGTTTATGTGTATGTGAACAATAATGAAAAGAAGCCATGGATTTCCTGCCATCACTGATGGTGGTGCAACTACTGAGCCTGCATTTCTGACCCTTTAATATTTTTTTTCTTTTTTAAAGCAGTCTTTCTTTTTTTACTTTATAAACCAATCCCAGTTCCCTCTCCCTCCCCTTCCCCCACTCTCCCCACTCTACCCTCTCCTGCATCCACTCTCCAGACAGAGTGAGGCTTTCCATGAGCAGTCAGTATTCTTTCACATCACTTGAGGCAGGACCAAAGTCATCCCTGCTGTAACTACGCTGAGCAAGTTATCCCTTCATAATGAATGGGTTCCAAAAAAGCCAATTCGTGTACTGGGAATAAATACTGGTTCCACTCACACACTTTACACATATAGTTTGCTTGCTATAAGTCGATCACAAGTTAGTAAAGGCATAAAAAGTAAAATGCTTACCCTGTAATATTATGCTGCAGTCTGAAGAAGGAAGGAAGATAATGTGATGGTTGGTGATTTGCAGCTTCTTGGTGGACCTACTCTACAAACTTCTAGACCATAATGAGTCCAGTTTACCAATAAGCCTGCCCAAGAATGCTGACTGAGTTTATGACTCTTTATCCGTACTACATCTTGGGAAAGAGAACTCACTTTGCCAGTGTGGGGTTCAATGTTCTCATTCTCTGTTGCAATTTCTACCTGCTCCAGAACATGTCTGTCTGTGAGGTGTCTGGTGGAATCTGGGTCACTGCTCCCCTTCAGAATTTTATTTAGTGGCATAAGGTCTACCAGAGGGAATATAAATAATGTCTCAGCCACTGAATATTTCCTAACAATCTCTGAAAATCATGCTGAGTCTGAAGCTATCCTTCTTAATTGCCAATTCCTGAGGTTTAATTTCATTAGGCTATACCATATGATCTAAATACTGGAATGGCAGATGGCTTTTTACCATCACTGGGGCAATGACTAACCATGGTTGTGTAAGACTCTACTGAAATTGTTCCTATGTCTCAAGCAAAACTCTTTTATTTTATGGGAAAGCAAGATATCATACATATCATCGATAATATAAACTTGTAGAAATTGATTATTGACATTTCATATAGCCTGAGCCACTGGTTCATGTTTAGCATAATTTTTGGCATAATGTAGCACTCTGCCATACCCTGAAACAAGCTGTTCCAATGATATCTTCTCATTGTTTCTTTGAAATTAACTGATAGAACACAAATCTTTGACAATCTTGTGGTGCCAAAAATGGCATTAAAAATGTGCTTTAAATCTAAAATAATTTTATAGGTATCTTTTGGTATGGCTGTAGGAGAAGACGACACAGGCTGTAACACTGCCACTGGCTATATGGTCTCATTAATCTCTCTTAAATCTTGCATTAATCTACATTTTCTTAACTCCTGTTTAATCACAAAAACAGGAGAATTTCATGGGAAATTGGAGGGTGACCATTTTCCAGCTGCTCCTGCACTCTCTGCTGGGCAGCTTATAATTTTTCTTCCTTTAGAGACCATTGATCTATCTACCCATACAGTCTTGTCGTTTTTCCAAAAACTGGGTCTGTGAAAAGTACAGAGTTTTCAGTGTCTTCTCCTAAAAATGCTGTAATCCTGTCAGAGAGGACTTCTGCTAAGTACGATAGTAAGTAAGTAAGACATCAAGTAGGAACCACAGGAGAAGACACCCACAAGAATCTCAGTAGTAAATCACAAGCCTCGTGGTTAAAAAACAAAATAATAAGTGGGTTAATTTAAGATGTAAGAGGTAACAAGAAATATGCTAAAGCTAATAGAAAACCAGTATTGAAATTATTATAGTTTCCTTGTGATTATTTAGACATTATCTCAGAGTAAAGGGCTGGGAAAAGGTTTTTCAATCAAATGGTCCAAAGAAACAAGCAGGAGTGGCTATACTAATATCTAACAAAATTGACTTCAAACTAAATCAGTCAGAAGAGATGGAGATGGGCACTTCATACTCATAACAGGGAAATTCATCAAGAAGAAATCTCAATCCTGAATATCTATGCCCCTAATATAAAATCTCCCACATATGTGAAAGAAACAATACTAGATATCAAACCACACATCAAACCCCATACACTAATCGGAGGAGATTTCAACACTCCTCTCTCTCCAATGGACAGGTCAACCAGACAGAAACTTAACAAAGAAATATGGGATCTAACAGAGGTAATGAATCAAATGGACTTAATTGACATCTATAGAACATTCCACCCAAACAGAAAAGAATATAACTTCATCTCAGCATCTCAAGGAACCTTCTCAAAAATTGATCACATACTCGGTAACAAAGCAAACATCCACAGATACAAAAAGATTGGAGTAACCTCTTGTGTATTATCGGATCACCATGGAGTAAGTTAGAATTTAACAACAATCCCTCCCACAAAAAGCCTATGAACTCTTGGAGACTGAACAGTCAACTACTGAACCATGCCTGGGTCAAGGAAGAAATAAAGAAAGAAATTAAAGTCTTCCTTGAATTCAACGAAAATGAAGCCGGACCAAGACTGAATGAGCATATGACCTAACTGGACCCTATGAATGTGACTGCCAGTGGGGACTGACTGAGAAGCCAATGATAATGGCACCGGGACCTAGCTCTTCTGCATGTATTGGCTTTTTGGGAACTTATTCTATATGGATGCACATCTTCCTAGACCGAGATGGAGGGGGGAGGGCCTTGGGATTCCCATAGACCAGACTATCCTGCCCCATCTTAAGGAAGCAGTGGGACCGAGGTGGGGTTAGTGGGGGAGTGGGAGGGCCGTGAACGGGGTAGTAAATATAAATTTTTCTTTTAACAATAAAAAATCAACAAAATGATTACTTTGTAGTCTTCTTCCATTCCAGAGGTTAATCATAGTTAAATTGGAACAAGATTGTCCTTCTACCAGATATCCTTTATTACCTGCCTACTCTAAGAGACTCATAGTGCACAGAGTCAATATTTGACTCATGAGATAACTTTGTTAACCAATTATCTTCAAGAGGTGGGACCAAGTTAGGGTTTGGCTTACTGGGACCCAGAGAAAAACGGTTGCATGGCCCAGGTGCACTATCTTTGGTTCCCACACAGCAAAGCTTAGCTTGAATTTCTCATTCCTGTTTGTGAGTTTTTCCTTGTAATGAATACAAATATAATTGCTTTATCTTTTAGCTACCCTAGTTTTTTCCAGAATTGAGCTAAATTCTACAGTTGGCACCCTGATTCGTGGGGCTCAAGACTCCAGGGCCTCTAGACAGCTGCCATCAGGCTACACGCCATTCATTTGGGTATAGAATTTCTGACTGCCTGTCCTTCATATTTTTTCATTAAAAATCTCAGAGAGCCTTGGCTACCCATGACTGTGTGGCTGGCTTCTCGGTCTAGTATGGGATGCTGGCTTCCCTGCTTTATTTTCCTTTCTGAGTTTGTGCGACCTCCTAACAGTGAGGGATTTCCGTGGAGCACAGTCTGCGATGTACACTTAATCTGAGCACATATTTTAGCATTTAATGCTAAAATCAGATTCAAACTGACCATGTGAATACAAGTGTGCCACGACACCTACTGGCAGGTAATGGTTATTGCACCTACTCAGCTCAAACAACCACAGGTAAGGTTTAGAATTTTAAAATATAAATAATAAATTTATAATTTAAAAGGGCAAGATGATGGACAATTTGAGAATCCAAGAGTTCAATAGTCTTTTTACTTATACCATGTATAATGTAATGCAAGGTTTATATGATTTCCCGCTACATTCTTCTATTTAAGCCAGGGGATTAGCTTTGTCTTTCAATTTTTCACCTTAAAAACATGGTTTGATAATAGGGACAAGAATGATGCATTTTTAGAAATGATAAAGTCTTTACAGACTGATAATAAAGGGAAATTCACTCTGGAGAAGTATACAACCAATTTGATAAACAAAACCCAGTCAATGACAGAGGGTGCTGAGACATTGTCTGAGAGAATTATTATTGCTTAATGTATTAATCAAACTCTGTCGAAGGATTATAAAAGATTGACTGATAGTATATCTCTCCCGGAAGGCAATTTGCATGCTATAAAAACTATGTCCAAGATAAGACATTATCTTTATTGTACATACTTCACACCTGGGAATCTTCAATGAGGGCATTTGAAAGAACACTGGACAGGAGATCCAGACTCTACAAAAGGCAGTGGTAAAAAGATATTAAAAGATTGAGGAATTTATCAAATTTGATGACTAGAGACCAAAGGTACAAGACAAAATTTATTACATAGCAAACTCCAGGATAGTTTACCCAGAGTTTTACCTGCTTTTCTGATGATATAATCAGAAAGAGCACGTGTCACCAAATACCCTAAGGCAGTCAAAAATATACATGGTAGTCCATATGTATGACTAATCCAAAGGAAATTAAATAAGCAATTGTAACTCATGGAATACATTGGTCCCTTGTTAGGAATATGAAAAAAACATGGGCTTCAAGCAACAAAGCAATGCCACAACTGGAATTAGTTCATCTCAGCAGTCCTAGAATATTGACCTCAGTAGCTTTGGAAGTGTTACCAGAGAGAAGAAGCAAAAATTTTAGAGCAACAGGGAAAAACAAAAGGACCTGAGATTTTCTAAGATCAAATTCTGGGTGAGGGACTTACTCTGATCCTCAGGGTCGGGCTCTTTACAATGAACACACCTTGTGCCTATGGAGCACAGCAGCTTTAAATGCTTGGAAGAACATTCAGGAACTAGGAAAGAGAATTGAATTATGTATTAGGGTTAAACAGGGTCAGAGAAAACCCTTTATTGACTTTTACAAAGATTAACTAAGACTGTACAGATAGGGGTAACAGACTCAGCAGCTAGATGTGTACTAATTGAATCTTTGACTTTTGAGAATGCCAATTTAGTATGCAAAAAAGATCCTATGGCCTTTAAAGGTCAGATCAGCACCAATGGATGAATGGATCTTTCATACAATGAATGTTGAGACACTTGACTATAGTCAAGTGATGCTTGGGTAGGAGAAGCAATTTCCAATGGTATGAGGAGACATCAAAATACCAAATATTTTAATTGTGGTAGACTAAGACATCTGAGAATGGCTTGTAGACAAAGAATTCCTAGGGATAATTTCTTCTCTGGGAATGACAAGAACAGGAAGACTCAGCCTTTACGTATATGTAGGAGCTGTGGCAAAGGCCGACATTGTACCAATGAATGTAGGTCAACAAAAGACAGGCAAGGTAACCAGATACCAATTGGAAACTCTCCAGGTGTGGGGGGCTCTATCAGGCACCCATGAGGAATGTGGGCCACTCATTCCCAGTAACTGTGGAGAATGTGTCTCACCACAAAAATTAAAAAGTCCAGTGCCTATTAAAATACAAAAACAAAATCAAAAAATAACAAAACATACTGATCTGGATGATGGAATAGTTGTAGAGAATTAATCAAACACTCCAGTAGGACATAGGAAAAAGAACATACTGGTCTGGATGATGAAACAGATGTAGAGAATTAATCAAACACTCCAGGAGGACATAGGAAGTGTATATGCTGTCAGACTTTTATAAATGATCAAAGACCAAAGCTAAGAGTGTGTATAAATGGCATTTTTATTGATGACTTAAAAGACATGGGTGTGGTTGTAAGTATCATTAGCCCAGAACCTTGGCATCTGAATTGGCCACTTTAAGAGGTAGATGTTCAGTTTCTAGGAATTGGAACCATATCTCAAATGAAACAAAGTATGAGATAAGTTGAATGCATTGGGCCAGAAGGACAGAGACAGAGGCTGAGGTCATATGTAGCTAATATTGCAGTGAATATGTGGTATCTCGATATATTACAGCAATGGAATACACAGATTAACATCCCTGCAGTCCCCAAATGTATGTTTCTGGGAAAGATATTAGAAGATATTATGGACAAAGGTCACCAGCCACTAAGGCTGTACAAGAAGAGAAAGCAATTGACAAGCCTTCAGAGGTACTAATGGCCCTGTCTTTAAACCAGTTAACTGAAAAACCAACACAAACTAAGCAGGTGCTTCTAACAGAAGAGAAGCTGTATGCTTTAGAACAGCTGGTACTTAAGCAACTAGATGCTCACCATTTTGAAGAACCTACCAGCCCTTGGTAGATCCTTCTATACATAGTTGCAAAGTCATTTGCAACTATTTTAGACAATAAACTTGAAACTTAACCATTAGTTTACTTTTGCAGGATCCCATAAAGAGAATATTACGCCCCTGACAGCAGGAAGCAATTCTAGAGGACAAAGTTCCCTCTCCCAAAAAAGCTTGTCCTTGGGGTTGAGAAAACCGTTTAGTGGTTGGTGATTATAACTTGTATCAAGCAGAGGGTTAAGGTAGAAACTCTATAGGTTCAGAGATGTTAAAAAGGGATAATAAGAGTGGGTAATAGAGTCAATACTTGTGAGCTATTATTTAAGGATAATTTACATTTGTATAGTTTTTGTATATTGATACAAGTTCAAATTATATTTGTTATTTCCGTTTACAATACTTTTACACCTATTCAAAGTTAGTCGGTCAGATTGTCTACATGCAAGTTTCTACCTCTGTTTAGGACATTTCGTATGTTTATACAACTTTTAGGATATATTTTCATATTGCATTCTACATTATCCTTACTTCTGATCAAGATACTTATACATTGTTTATTTTTCATGTCATTGTCCTCATTTGCTGGACATTTGTTTACAGATTATTTAATGTTCTGACATAAAGTTTTAATCTTTAAGTATATATATGTATATATACATATATATACTTTATATATATATATTAAGATTAATTAGGTTCTTAGGCTACGTAGATATTGTATTCTGCTTATATAGATAATTTTAAACAACTTCAAGGATCTGTAGAACATGGCATTTATGTAACTTAGGGATCTAGTGACATGTGACATGATTGCTTCTGATAGAACCAATATACCCAAGAGAATGTTGAATACTGAAGGCATTCCACTCAGAGTTTGTTTTCCTCTTGGCACAATTGGCCATTGGCAAGGAACTGCCCATGCCTCAACAACTGTTAAAGTACATGGTATCCAGCCTGGGTAAGCAGGACAAAAGAAAAAGGATTGCCAACCTTTGCCAAGACAGGGTAAGACGGTTCTGAAAAATTCCCTGCCTCTGAAAATCTGTCAATTACACTAGGCCTTAGCCAAAGTTGGTTGCTTCAACGTGACAAATGAGAATTTGGTGATTGCTCAGACAGCCTAATGTCTCTGTCATATACTGCTCAGCTAAGTAATATTATCTCCCTTCTCAGGCCTTCAATGGGTTTGAAGACTAGATAGACATAGTTACCTTCCTCTTATGATATAGCCAAACTTATTTCTGATGTAAGACTTAGACTCTTTGGAATAGAATGTTCATGAAAACATTTGTCATGTGTTCCTTGGTTAATGTTGGCAATGTTAAAGGTGAACAGACTAGGACAGCAAAAATGCCCTTGTGTACAGCTTTTAGTGATGACAGAAAATACTTGTCAGAGAGGCAGTAAGAACAAAACTGAATTTATGAGCAGCTAGAAAACATGGTAACTAAAGAAGAGGCATTTTGAAGATAATATGATTGCTAGATTCATATCAACTTGACCCAAGATATAGTCATTTGAAAGAGGGAACCTCAGCTGAGAAATGTCCTGAAGAAAACTCTGTGGGTTTTTATTTGAAGATGACTAATGTGGGGAGTCCTACCTCATTGCAAGCAGTGGTACCCTTGGATTGGTAGTTTGGGAAACTATATAAAAGCAGGCTGAGCAGGCCATTGGGAGAATTTCTCCATGCTCTCTACATACTTTCTTGCCTTCAGGTTCCTGCCCTGACTTCCTAGACAATGCAATAATAGTTGGAAGATCAAATAAAACCTTTTCCACTCACCACACCACCCTTTAAAAAGTAGACTGAGCAAACCACGCCATTAAACAAGTGTACTAACTCTTCATGGCTTCTTAGTCCCTGCCTTGTTTGAATTTCTACCTGGACTTCCTTCAATGAAAGAATATGATGTGTATGTGTAACCCAAATAAACTCTTTCCTCTCTAAATTGATTGAGGCCATGGTGTTTCATTACAGCAGTTGGAATAGGATCAGGATCAGAACTGATCATATGTTTTGGGAAAGACTGTAGATAACCCTTGGTCTTCTGAAGTAGAAACGTCATTCAATGTTGAAAGGTCAGTGATCTGTTCTTTTGGTTAGAAGATAAAAATGTTGGGAGTAGTATAGATAGTGGAGATCTGACTTGTGCAATTTCATATGTAAGTAATAAATCTATAAAATAATTAGAGAGGAGAATCTGTGGTGTCTGATCAGTTGGAGATAAATAATCATCTGTGATTATAAACACACCAGAACCAACCAATAGTAAAAGATATATTTGCATTGGACCAGCTTTGTTGAACACAGACATGTTGGGATTTGTTGAAGGAAGTAGAGGCAGGCAGATCATGAATTCAAGGCCAGCTTAGTCTATATATTAAGCTGGATAGGTGTGGTTAATGACTTAATTCTGGTATGTGGGTAGCAGATGCATATGTGTCTCTGAATTTAAGGTTAGAGTGGTCTACAGAATGAGTTTCAGAATAGCAAGGGATACATGAAGAAATCCTGCCTTGAGAAAAGAAATGATTTGCTGGAACAATGGATGCTAGTCAGATGAGGCCAAAGAATCAGTTATGAAATATTAAGTTTTTAACTGTCTATCCATTGTAATAAAAACTGAAATAAATTATGTGTATCTAACCACATATGTCTTTGCTAACCTTATAATGCTTAAATAATTTGGAGAAATGTAGTCATATTAAGAATTGTTATTTTAAAAAATAAGCTAAAACAGAATAGTAAAAGGAGGTTACCAGTCCCTCCAGAGTCTGTATTTATAAATAAAGTTTATGTTGATGCTAAAAGGCCCTCACTTAAACACTATATTATGTGAGTTTCAAAATTAAAATAACAATAAAGTGTAAAATCCTAATCACATGAGAATTTCAAATTTATTGAAAATTGTTACAACCAAGATAATTTAGACAAAAATTAAATGATAAGTTACCCACATAAATGATCAGTTTTTTTAATGTGCTTTTAACGATGTTTGTAGCAGCCATGCTAAGACAAATTTAATTCATTTACAGATAAAGGAGAGACAAAGGTAGAGCACCCACTTTTTATAGTTGTCTTGTATGATGTAAATGTTAATTAAAAGCAAGGAATTTATTTAGTGCATATATATATATACTTGTTATGTAAATTAAATACTTGAATAAAATTTATCTGAAAATAAACTTGCACATCAGAGGATCCCAAAGATCATCTGTACTCTTCATCTTGGATAGAACATAGCCCTACCAGAGTAAACTGTGCACTACTCTCATTACATGACTGGGATGCATTGAAAATAAGACGTCTATACTAGAAGTCTGCTGTTCCTGTCTACAGCTGTGTGGGCCTGACAAGCTCCAGATATTTTGGCCATGAAAATAGACCAGGAAATCCTCTATTTTATCTATATGAAGGAATTAATCTTCATCCATTCATTCTTTATATTATAGGGTGTCAATCATCTTGCAGCTAGATGATTTTAGAATTTGCTCACAAATATCAATTACTGTGCTCTCAATTTCTCCTAAAGTGTCATATAAGAATGCTATGAACCAGGAAACCTTGTACAAAAGCTTAAATCATACAAATTGTGTGTGACATGCATGATAGTGCAATTGGACAAGATCATTACCCTAGCATTCATTATTTCCCCTGAGTTAATGCTTATTACATGGTTCACACTGTAACCACCAGTGATCCCTTATGAAGAAATGCTACCAGATACTCTATTGTTAAACTCACAGTTTTCATAATTATTTGGAATATCCTAGGAGTGAATGGGAACTTTGCTAGACAATCCTATAAAATCTGAAAAGGATTGTTTTTCTTCTCCAAATTTCAACCAGAAGCTAAATATAAAACTTCCAGGTACTTGTTCATCATACAGGAGTCTAATGTAAACAAATAGCTACTAATATTACATTATCATCCTACTACAGAACTGAGATTGCTATATGGTGCAGTCAGTAGTACAATTTGATTTCAACTTGCTAACCAAACATAAATTGACCTTATTAATTGAAAATCTTAAAAATACTAAAAATACTGAACACCTAAATTAACATACAATGTGATAATAGTTAAGACATTATAGATGACTCTGAAATTATGTGACCAGTGAAAAATGCTCTGAAACCAATGGCCTAGCATTTTGTGATCAACACCAATGACATAAATCAACAGTGCTGCTAACACCTATGACAAACCTGAAGATATACTTGGGATGGTTTTTTTTTTAGCTGTTTTCTCAAATGCAATATTAATTGATTTTATTAAACAAAAACCCATAGTCAGATATTTGGCAGGGGTGTGAAAGTTGAAAGATAAGAGAAGCAGAGCAATCACCATTAAGAAATCCTCATATTGAATGCAGTAGCTTGTCTCTACAAGTCCTCAGATTGAATGCCATTAGCTCCTGTCTCCTCCCCTCCTTTTGCCCCCCCCCACCAGCCATATCCCTTCTTGGCTCTACCTCCCACTCTCGGCATTAAAGATCTGTAACTGCCATTCCTTGAGATTAGATCAATTTAGTATAGCTTAAGGTGACCTTGAACTCAAAGAAATCCACCTGCCTCTGCCTCTGCCTCTGCCTCTGCCTCCTGAGGGCTGGGATTAAACATGTGTGACACCACTGCCTGGCTTCTGAGACTAACTAGTGGCTAGCTCCACACTCTGATCCTCAGGCAAGATTTGTTTGTTAACACAAATCAAGTATAACTACATTTCCTTTTTTTCTGAAATAAAAAGTCATAACTAGTATAAGGAAACTACATACAAAAAGTTCAATAACTATATACAATACAAACTGGCAAAAAATATATCAAAAATGTCTGGTCCATAAACACTTGACAAATTCAGACAAAATGCTCCGTTATCTATACTAATTAGGTGAGTACAAAAAGAAGTACCTAATTCACTTTCTATTCTAATTTTCATTACCAAAACTATCTTTTAATGTCTCTGAACCCTATATACTTTCCATCTCTTTAGTAAAATTCTTTTCTGAATCTGGTGAGGAGGAATACAATAACAATATCTCATCCTCACCTGCCTCACAGAACTGCAAAGGAAAGAATATTAACTGAGTAAGCAGGAAATGCAAGTTTTCTTCCTCCAATAAGGAGAAAAGCGTCCTAAATAATTTCTTAGCTGTATCCTTGTGAAAATTTATCACAGTACTAACAGCTTCGGTTTCATATGTTACGAATGTCACCTCTACACATAGCATGTATGAATATAATCAGCAATAGCTGTCTTGTGTTATGAACAGTTGTCATGTCCTATGTTTTTCTGTGGCCTCTTGCACACCTCTGATACACTCGCTGCCATTTGTACATCGCTGATTTTGTGATTAAAAAAAAGGGGAATGCTCCTTTATTTTCCCTGTATTATTTTTCAGTGTGCCCATATACATACCTCATGCACATATATGTGAATCACTAATTAAAATAACTGGATCTGAGGGAAAAGCAAATAAATTATTATAGAAGGAGTATGTGTAGTGAAATTTCATTTGTATTTTAATAAATAAAGTTTGCCTGAAGATCATAGAGTAAAACAGCCCCAAGTGTTAACTTTACAGACCATGCAGGAGCTAAGCACACATTTAATTGAAGACACACTAGTTACCATAGAAACTTGGAAGTTCATGCCTTTAATACAGTAATGATTGCCTTTAATCCCAGCCCCAGAGAGGAATATAAAATGGGAGGAGACAGCTCTCAGAGACAATCTCATTCTGAGATTCATGGAGGCAGGATAACCATTTTGGGCTGAGGTAAAGGTAAAAGCCAGTGGTTGATTGTTTTGCTTTTCAGATCTTTAGACTGAACCCCAGTCTCTCACTCTGAGATTTTCTTAATCATGCTTCATGGATGTGAAGTTTGACTAGAGGTGTGGCTGAGTGACAGTTTATATGATAAAGCACTATTGAATAAAAATATGAAAATTTCAAAGAATGAATCAAATAAAAATAAAAAAATAATTAAAGGTTCATGTCAATTTTTGATTGATTGTGCTTTAAAACTGTAATTCCCATGATGTGTCTGTAGGAGCTAATGTGATTTAAGGATGTATATGTTAGAGAACCTAAGCATGTAATTCCCATGATGTGTCTGTAGGAGCTGATGTGATTTAAGGATATATATGTTAGAG
>JAQHUG010000490.1:372421-384643 GCA_028555095.1 Dicrostonyx torquatus | reverse complement strand
TGGAACTAGCTCTTGTAGACCAGGCTGGTCTCGAACTCACAAAGATCCGCCTGTCTCTGCCTCCCGAGTGCTGGGATTAAAGGCATGCACCACCAACGTCCAGGTATTAGCTAACTCTTATATCTTAATTTAATCCATTTCCATTAATCTGCACATCACCACAAGGTTGTGGTATACCAGCAAAGTTTCAGTGTGTCTGTCTCCAGCAGCAGCTCCATGGCTTCTCTCTAACTCATTCTCCTTTCTCCCAGCATACAGTTTAGTTTTACCCACCTCGTTCCATTCTACCTTATCAGACCAAGACAGTTCCTTTATTAACCAATGGTATTCACAGCATTCAAAGGGGAATCCCACATCACCTCCCAATTCCTGTTTAAATAAAACGGAAGGTTTTAATCTTAACATAGTAAAATTAAAAATAACAAAACAGTCATTAAGCAAGAATTACAATTACAATATTTATATCTATTTTATCTACTTCTCAATATATCATAACTATGGAAAACTATGACTAAAAATTCTTTAACTACATCAAAAATCCAGAAGCATATAACATTACCTAGGTAAACAGGAAGTACATTGTAAGCAACTTCAAAATCTCTAGAATTGACAAAGACATCTTGCTGCCTGGACAGTCACCCAAAGTTCATCTGTGGCATATAACTTCAGCCTACAGGTCCATAGTATCCAGCAATCTTTCCCATGACACAGGACATGTCAAAGACAGTTCTGCCTATATTAACATTTTGTCAGTCACATTTTTCTGTGTCCTGCAGAATGTCTAGCAGAATCTTGAAGCAGGAACCCTGAAGAATGGAATCACCTTTAGGCAATTTCACCAGTCATTCCTCTGTGGGACCTGCATGTCCAGTTCATCAAGCAGTTCAGACAAGTGCAGTTTCTAGGCCAAATGGCTAGCAAACACTATAAGGAGCCTCACCAATGCCCATCTTCTCCTTGAAGCAATCGGTGCTGCCTGGAGCAGATGTGTCTCACTGTCATGAAAAGTCCTAATTTCCTAAAACATTATAAACACCATATTCTATAGTCTTTAAAGAATGCCTATCTAATTGTATTAAATATCTATAGAGCTAAACAACATAGCTAACACGGCTGTAAGCTTGACTATTGCTGTGGGAGCACATTCCACTTCTTCAGCCAATAGCGTTTAAGATACCAGCCCACTTAGGCGTGGTCTCTTATACAGTAAAAGCAGCTCTAATGTCTAATGCATGCACTAGCTCTCTTGCTTCTGGCTCTCTTTCCCAGCTGTGGGATTCTGTTGCTGTTCCCCATTGCAGCAGAGGATTGTGATCTGTGAATCTACCCCTAAATAAATAACCCTTTACTATTCATAATTCTGAACTGGTGTGGGATTATTTGGAGGCTTCCACCTTCAGACTATTATAGATGATTATTTATAAATTGAATTTCTTAATGATACTTTATAATTTGAAATAAGTTGTACAAACACAATACTTTAATCAAGAGCAAATATATATAAACACATGATAAAAATTGACCTCAGATTTAAATAAACCAAAATTCATACCAATGCAAATCTGTATAGCAAATCCACTCTTATATGTATAAGCAACATTTGGAAATATGGGCATAGTTCTCTCCATATTGCTTCTTACTTTTTGTTGGGCAAAGTATTTTGTGGGGAGTATTCATGGTGACCTTTCAGTGCCTCTTGGTCCATCAAACAACATTAGGCTGGAAGAGTGACACAACTCCTCATCCTCTCTGGAAAAAAAAGAAGAACCTCTTTTCCAAAGCAGCATATCCAAAGATTCAAATTTTGAAGGCAAAATATCACTAAAGTATATATGTTGGCTACTTAGCTCATTTACAGTCAAAAAATTCAAAGAAAACATAATAATATACATAATCCAGACTTTCTATTTATAGTCCAACTTTATATGGCTTTATTTTTACTCTGTTTTTTAATATTTATTTTATTATCTTTACTTCTTTAATCTCTGACTGTCTATACTCTGTCTTTGAAAAGATTTTGCTTTTTTTTAAACCCACTTATTCTTTTTTTATTTTATTTTTTATTTTTTATATTGTAAAAAGAAAAATTTACATTTACTCCCCTTGTTCCCGGCCCTCCCGCTCCCCCACTACCCCACCGCCCTCCCCCTGCTTCCTTAAGATGGTGCAGGATACCCTGCCCTATGGGAAGCTCAAGGCCCTCCCCCCTCCATCTCAGTCTAAGAAGATGTGCATTTATATAGAATAGGTTCCCAAATAGTCAATACATGCAGAAGAGATAGGTCCCAGTGCCATTATCGTTGGCTTCTCAGTCAGTCCCCACTGGCAGTCACATTCATAGGGTCCACTTAGGTCATATGCTCATTCAGTCTTGGTCCAGCTGGATTTGATGAGCTCCCAATAGATCGAGCACACTGTCTCTGTTGGTGGGCCAGTCCCTCATGGTCCTGAATTTCTTGCTCATTTTCTCCCTCCTGCTCTTACACTGGACCTAGGTAGCTTGATCCCTTGTTCCGGAGGAAGGGTGGTTATTGGGGAAAGGAATAAGATATCTACATTAACGGGAGTCATTTTAAGATTTGCAAGGGACTTGATTCTAGAGGGGATCCCAGGTATTCATAGGGATGTCCCAGCTAGGTACTTGGGCAGCAGAGGAGTGGGTGCCTGAACTGAAATTGTCCCATAGTTACTTTGTTGAATATCTTAATCATCACCATAGAAATTTCGCATGATGGATGGAGGTAGAGCCAGAGACTCACATTCACATCAAAACCCACTTATTCTTATACCTCTCAATATCCTTTTTTTTTCTCCCATGGGTACATAAATTTATCGAACTCTGTGACTCATTTAGAGGTTTTTTTTTTCTAAATCTCTCCTTATTTTGTATCTGTAACTTTTTTTCTGACCAGAAGTACTTCTTAAAATTCTCAGGCCTTCTTATTGACTTACGCAATACCATTGCTAGAGAAAATAAGGAACTGCCTGCTTTGCTCCACCAAGTCCAACATGGTGGAGGAGGACTCTTCACTGCCTTTGAGCCACACATACTACTCCAGTTCCAAGTATGCAGCAGGTTTATGTTGCAACATTAACCAGGTTGTAGCATTCTGCTCAAAAAAAACCAATTAAATGCACCATAGCCAGAACTTACTAGAGTTTGTACTGGAAGCATGACATCATTTAGAAACGGAGCAGCTTTTCTTCTGCTACCACTGAATAAGGAAGACCTCTATTAAAGGATTTGCAGCACACCACCAGCAAAATGCTGGCTACCAAATAGCCATGCTTACCTCCGTTCTTTTGTGTCTAAAATTACCTTTTAAGCTTTCCCATATTTAACATGGATATATTCAAACACAGTGGCATACCAATTTGTTGTAAGAAGCCGCTTGTTTGTTTCCCAGCTGTCCAGTTCTGAATAATCACACAAACACTATATTATTTAAATCACTTCTTGGCCCACTAATTCTAACTTCTTATGGGGTAACTCTTTTAACTTAATTTAATACATCTCCATTAACCTTTGTATTACCTTGAGGTCATGGCATACCAACAAATTTTCAGTGTGTCTGTTTCCAGTGGGAATTCCATGGGTTCTCTCTAAATTAGCCTCTTTTCTCCCAGCATTCAGTGTAATTTTTTCCAACTAGTTCTGTTCTACCTTAACAGGCCAAACAAGTTTCTTTATTAACCAATGATATTCACAGCATACACAGGGGAATCCAATATAATTATTGTGGGATTTATGTTTGCATAAACATATGTGCCTTTGCATCTAAGCTCTGCTTTCCTTTGGCTATTTTTCTTATATTTGTTTCCTTTGTCCAATTCTGATGTTTTTACTTTTATTATTATTGATATTTAACTATTATTATCATTACTATTTTTACATGCCAGGGTATATATTTGATTGAGAGAGAGAGTAGATTTGGACAGATGAGAATGTGGGAAATATCTTAAAAGAGTTGAAGGATAGAAAACAATAGTCATTATATATTACATGGAACAAAAACTATCTTCAATGAAAATATTGCATGAAAATAAGACATAGTGTTAGCAAATGTTTCAGCTATGAGCTCTCAGAGTTTCAGGTTGTCATATAAGAGATGTACTTAATGAAAATTATTCACACAGTAGGTTCATGAATGTAGTGTAAGGAGCAGCAGGTCTCTTGTTCTGCTTAGATACTGAAGGCACAGATGAATCCCATGCACTGCAGATAAAGCCAACATCCAAACCTGAATGAGAATGATGTACCTTAAAGGAGACATGGTGGCTTTGGAAGCAGGAACACATTTCCGTCACAGGAGAAAGAATCAGGTTACTCAGTCAGCATGTGGGAAATCTTAGAAGGTACCTGCCTATGCTGGATGCCAATTGGCTTTTTTCTCCTGGCAGGTTTCAGGAGCAATCCTCCTTCATTCACTAGTAGGTTATAGTCAGGTCCTGGCTAGAACCAGGTTCCAGCTGAGGGCTGGACTCCAGCCAGGAGCCTGACTGACAAAACCCCTTTGTGAAGGGACTGATATTATCACCAGCTGCCTCTGATTGGCTGTGTGCAATCATCAGGAGAATGGATTTGGGCCAATCAAGAGACAGATCTCAAAGCTACCAATGGAAATCAAGGGCCTGCTGTAACTATGGAGATTTTCATCTGAGCTGCTATTTTACAAATCTCTCTCCCTCCCTGTATGTTACCACAGAAACAGGAAAACTGAAACTAGAAAAACAGTGCATATGTAATTCAACATGAAATCTGGTACAAGTGATAACAGAGGAAAACAATAAGAGGTGCCTGGAGTGTGAGCAAGAACCTGGCTCCTTTAAATAAATCCTGGCTTCCTATAAGAAAGCCTGAATTTCTATTTGAGCCCTTCTGAATGTGACGCTGGGTAGCTGAGTGCAGCTTGCTGCTGAATATTTGCTATCTTGCCTATGTCAATATTCATAACTGCTATGAATGTACACATGAGCCATCACATGGAATTTGAACTATTAGAGTGACTTACAAATGATGACTAGATTAAAAATAGAAATGGTGAGATCTACCCCTGGTCAAGCAATGTACCCTATGAGCATGGAAGGTCTTCTCATAATGGTCAAAAAATAATTCAAGATATATTATGAAAAAAACTTTCAAAATATATACGCATATATACATATGTGTGTGTTTGTGTGTATGTCTAGGTGTGTGTGTGTCCACATGCAGTTATGAAGTGAGGAATGAGCACAAGTGTGCATAAAGGAAACATACAGAAAGAAACTAAACTGTTTTCTCTGTTGCCTTCATTTCTTTAGAATGTCTTATTTAATATATATGTACATATTATGTGTCTCTAAAGCTCACCATTCATGATATATAAAATCCTCTGCAACCTCTAACAACACTATTGTGTCATAGCTTGAAGAAATTCTTTTCTTTGTGTGTGTATGTGTTTGTGTGTATATCTGTGAGTGCTTGTGTTATGTGTGTGTGTATTTTTGTATGCAATTGTGTGTGGCCGATTTATATTTAATTTTGTGATTATAAATTAATTACAACATATATTTCTTCCCATCTTCAAACCCTCCTATATATCACTTCACATTTTTCTTCAAATTCATAATGTCTTTTTCACTAATTGTTTTGGCATGCTATATGTATTCACATATATGTTATTAAATATAAACTGATTAGTAAGTCTAATGCTAATTGCATTTATGTTTTCAAGGCTGACTTTTTGGTAAGAGGCAAATAATTGTGTGCTCTTTCATGCAAAAGGCCACATCTTCTATTTCCAGCTTTCCTCAATTTCTTATGGTTGTTTGTGTCCAGTTAAGACCTGATGATCTTTTCCTTGTCCTGATTTCATGTTCACTGCTGTCATCCCTAATCATTTCATTTTTGTATAGTCTTATTTTGGACAGTTTATATGTGGAGCTTCTGATATTACTGGGATACACACTGTCATAGCATTCTCCCTGATTATCTGGCTCCTCACAGCTTTTCTGCCCACTTTACTGCAATGTACCATGAGCACTAGGTGTGAAAGCATTTGGTAGATGCATCCATTATGATTGTGCAAGCTGTTGAAAAAGGAAAACAGTCTCATGTCCTAAATGGCTACGATGGCTATGAACCACATCAATGAACAGCAGATCACAATAACCTTAAGTATGCAGTACTAACACACATATCTGGGTGGTTACCAATGCCTCCCTATTTGTGCTCATGACCTGCTCAACAACAGGGAGACGATCCTTGCTATTAGAAATCTAGTTAAATACTCAGTGATAATGAACTTATAGGTAAAGGAAGAAATTTGACATCCACAAATTATTAATGCAGATTAACAGCTTCTAAAACTTAACCTCGTACACTGAAATAAATGGAAGCTTCTCTCAACATGAAGAAATTCCCCACTGTAATAGAGAGATCATTTCAGAGAACAATAAGCAGTCAAAATATAGGGTAATGGAGCCCATGTTCTTTCATTTAGGTCTGCCTGTGTCTTCATGGATGTGTGGAACTCCCCTGGAAGGTGGACATTTTCTGAGATCAAACAGTACTGTAGAAAATAAATTCATCCTTCTACAGCAGTTCATCAAATGCCAATGACTACTAAAATAGGAGTAAGAATTCATTACTTCCTGTAACAGCCATCCTGAGATTTTGCCTAACTTGACCCAGTATATGAAGTTTTAATAGCTTGGATGTCATGTGTGGAACTTTGCAGTTATATTCAAAAGATACTATTTTTATGCAAATAACTACTATGTTGGATTAATTTGAGACAGATACCTTCACCAAAATTCACCAAATATTCTAGTTTGGATATACTGCAAAACTCAGAGGTCTGCCACTTCCAGTCATGTCCTGGGATTGCATGGCCAGAATATTATTTCTGGATTTCTACCTGTGTGTTCTAGAAATTAACTCAGATGTTCATAATTTCAAAGTATGAATGCTACTGACTGAGCCAACTTCTGACCCAGGAATATTTTACATTTTAGGGAAGAGAAATCCATTGAAAACAATTCAAGGACCAAAAGGATATTCACTCTATGTAATCAATAATGCAAATTTCTGAGCCAATGCATGATATTTAATAGGATGACTTTAAAAATAGCCGTAGTAACGCACTTGGGACACCAAGTGTCATCTGTTCTGAACAAGTGTCAAGTGATATCAAGATTTCAAAACCAAGGAGATATTAAATCAAATAATAATCAATATTTAACATAAAATCAATCTATCAGCACCAATTATTTCTTCCACACAGCACTACAAGGTACTGTGTCAAGGAGAGCAAGCACTAACTCTTTTACAGCAAATTCCTTCCTTTCAACACCAATGATTGTGTTGGTGAATATAACTCCTTCTGCTCTACTCTACCCATGTTAAAAGTCCAGTAAGATCATGTACTCTAGTGCTACAATATTAGTTAGGTTGATTTTCTGGAATAACACAGTGGCTCTGCTTCATTCTCTGGCCTTAGTGCCAATTATTACCTGACAGTCATGAGACCTGAATGCTGATAGAGGTTCTAACTATGCAAATCACCCCATCACATAATATTTCCATTCACAGAAGAAAATAAAACATTGATTAGTCTAGAGGCATAATTTGCACTGACAAGGGATAGATTTGAATGTATTCACGTGTATTAAAATATGCTAGATGCCTTCTATGAAACTGTAATATACAGACCACAGTTTCCCACACTCTACTGTTCTGATCCCCACCCATACAATTTCTTTCTAGCCTTCCCCAAATTCTCCCCCTCTATCTCCTTTCAGAAAAGGGCAGGCCCCCCATGAGAGTCAACAAAACATGGCATAACAAATTGAGGCAAAACCAAGCACCGAGGTTAAGCAAGGAAAACAAGCTTGGGTATACGGCTCCCCCAAACCAGCTCAAGCACCAGGAACAGGTCCTGATCCCAAAACATCCAAGTTACACAACTGCCACACACGTGCAGAGAGCCTAGGTTAGTGACATGCAGGTTCCCTGGCCATCAACCCAGAGATCATGAACTCCCATGAACTCAGGCCCATTGTCTCTGTGGGCTCCCTTGTCTTGACCTTGAACCCTGCCTCATACAATCTGTGTACAAAAGGGGCCTGGATGTTGGCAGGGTGCTTGGATGTGGTTCTCTGCATCTAATTCCATCTTTTACTTGATGAATACTCTCTGATGACAATTGGGATAGTCACCAATCTGATTACAAGAGACCAGTATAGGCACCATCTCCATTATTGCTAGAGGTCTTAGCTTGGATTCTTCTTATGAAATCCTGGGGTGTTTCATTGGCATCCGCTTTCTCCTTAACCCCAAAATGCTCCCCATTAAAGCTATATTTTTTTTATTTTCTCCATTAATCCCACTCCAAACCAACTCAACCTGAATCCTCATATTACCATACCTCCATCCTCCACATCCCCCAGCTTATGCAGGAGAACTCTTCTATTTCCCCTTCCCAGAGAAAACCCATGTATTTCTCTTTGGGCCCTTGTTGTTATTTCACTTCTCTGTGTCTGTGGATTGTAGCCTCGTTATCCTTTACTGTACATCTAACATCCACTTATGAGTGAGTACATACAATGAGGTAGGAAGTAACCTTGAATGCATTAGCAAAGGAGACAGTGTACTGAATATGACAAGAGTAGTGCAGACACTGAGATGATCAATTAATAGGTCGGACCTCCTGAACCTGAAAAACTTCTGTAGGGCAAAGGGCACTATCACTAAGTAAAAACAGCAGAATGTGATAAGATTTTCACTAACTCCACATCTGACAGAGGGCTGATCAAAATATATAAAAAATTTAAGAAACCTGACATCAAAATACCAAATAATCCAGTTAGATATGAGGTACAGGTTAAAACAGCTAATTCTCAACAGAAGAATCTCAAATGTCTGATATATACTTAAAGAATTGTTCAACCACCTTAATCAGATTGGAAATGCATATCAAAGAAATTCTGATATAACTTCTTGCACATGTCAGAATGGCTAAGATCAAAAAACACTAATGACAGCCTATGTTGAAGAGTATGCTTAGTAAGGGGAACACTTCTTTACTGCTGGTGTGAGTAAAAATTGTACAGTCACTTTGGAAATTGGTATGGAGTTTCCTCAGAAAATTGGGAATCAATCCACTTCAAGATCCAGAACATATATCCAAAGAACTCTCATAAGACAAGGACACTTGCTCAAATATGTTAATAGCAGCATTATTCATAATATCCAGAAGTTAGAGACAACTTTGATGCCCCTCAGTCAAGAGTGGATAAAGAAAATGTGATGTATTTACACAATGAAGTATTACTCAACAGTAAAAAGACATCAAGAAATTTGTAGACAAATGAATGGGACTAGAAAATAATCATCTTGTGTGAGGTAACCCAGTCCCAGAAAGACAAACATGGTATGGAATCACTCATAAGTGAATATAAGTTCTAGTCGGGATTTAAATCTATACAAAAGTTTGTTGAAAAGTGTTTGCTCATTTCAATTGTTTTCATTAAAAACCTGAAGATACCATACAATTTGCCTTCAATATATCACACTTGAGCTTCCTCTGCTTATCCTGCTCCTGCCCTCCTCTAGGATGCAATCTCATTTTATACACAATCTCTGTAGGATGGTATAAATACTTATATCTTCCAAGGAAATCCTAACATTAGAAAGATATGGACACACCAAATACTCAGCAAAACTACTAAACCTCTATACCAATCTCAGGATTGTTGGTAAGTTCCATGCATTCCTGAAGTTAGTATTGAACTGTGTACTATCTCAGTAAACTGGAAATCACTCATTTCTTTCCTCATATTAAATTTTCTCAGTAGTTCTCTCCAGTCTTTAATATCCATTGGGACTTCTACAGTGTTGAAGTATTATTTCTCATGGCTCATATGAGATAGTCAACAAGGACTGATTAGCCTTCTACTGCCTCAATTCATGTACCCTATATATAAGGGGGTTGCGTGGCCATGGTACTCAGATTATTTGCCCCCACAGTTTACACAATTATTTGTTTTTATCAGTTCTGCCCCACATCTAGCAAAAGCACATAGCAGGCTGTGAAAGATTAGTTCTCTTCTTGCTTAAACTTTTCTGTAATTCTAGCAATTTTGGTACTGAATTGTCTTTGATGAACATTTTCTCATATACCATAAATGCAATAAAGATTAATGTCTTCTTTCCTGGTCATGGATTTTCTATTTATATTCATCAAAAGTAGGTCTCAAGCTGTATCTTTTGCTTTTGTATATGTCACTCCCTTCCTATTGCTACAGGATATCAATGAGTTATAGGACTAGGGTGGTAGATGGTCCTCTGTATTTCTGATCTAATTTGATCCATCTTATACTTATCCCCAATAAATATAATAAACACTAGCAGACACTTTCTTTTATCATTCAATATACCTACTGTATTGAAAACCAATATCAAATTGTCACCTTCCAAGATCTTACCTGACGCAATTCCTACATTATACTAGCATTATTAATCAGAGCTGACACTCACCAAGAGACACATCTCTCATTATGCACAGCAATAGCCATGTTGTTTCCAAAGCCATTCACAGATACTTCTGGACCCTAATGTGCCATTCCGAGGCAGAAACCAGTCACACAACTCTTAATCGTGCCTGCCACTCCATACAAACAGAAAAAGACAACTGTGCTGTGATTTCATTAATTTACAATCACTGTCTCAGTGGTCTCACGTTAGCAATGTATCTTCCCATATTATATTACCAACATCTCTACCACAACCCTCCTACTTCCTTTCAAGTTAAAAAAAAACATAAAATTCTGTCTGTAATCTCCACTAACTTATGAACAATATTTTCAGTTATTTTCTCCTTTGACATATCAAGAATAACATAATTGTTGTGCCCAATTTCACTGGTAGCTTTGCTGTGTCCTTCAAACTACTTAATGTGCTGATAATATTCCTTCCAATAGAGTGAAGGAGGAAAGTAGATGAGACAGAAACCAGTCACACAACTCTTAATCAGCTCAGTGATCCCCCACCTGGGCAGGCAGCAAAATCAGGTTTACTAGGCATGCACAAGCAGAAGAGCATGGCAGATTCCTGCATGGCTCTCAGAGGCAGTAAGCACCTCTGCCATGCTGGGTTGAGTGGAACAAGCAGACACTGCCATATTTTCCTGGCAATGGTGTAGCTTAAGCTTTTAAGAAGCTCTTAGCATTTTAAGAAGGACTCCTGGACAGTAAAGAATTACAGATACACAATAGAACATATTCAGACATAAAAGACCTCTAAATGGGTCACAGTGTTGGATAAATGTAGGCTTGGAAAAAAAGAAAAAGAATATAGACAGCTATAAAAAGAAGTAAATGGTTTTTAAAAAATGTAAAGTCTTTAAAGAGACAGTATACAGACAGTCATAGATTAAAAGAGTAAAGACAATAAAATAAATATTAAAATGTAATAGAGTAAAAAAAAAGTCCATGTAAAGATGTAGTATTTACAGAGTCTGGATTATGTGTACTATTATGTTTTCTTTGAATTTTTAACTGCAGAGAGACATTTGATTCTGGGGATTACTAAGCTAAACCAAAATCTTGGTGTCTTGTCTTAAAATTTTGGTCTAAGGATATATTTGGAAAAGAGGTTCTTCTTATGATTCCACACAGGATGAGAATATGTGTACTGTTTCAAGACTAAAATAGTTTGACAGATCAAGATCCCCCAGGAGGTTGCTATGAACAACCCCCCCAAAAATTTTTTAACTGATGACTGAGATAAACCTATCACATAGGATACACCATTAAAGACCTAACTAACAGTGCCTCCCTAAGCAGAAAGTAGTCTAGAGAACTATGCATATATTGGGAAGTATAGTTTTTAAATATTTGCTTACATTCAAAGGGAGGTATGCTATAGATATTTGCATCGGTATGGATCTTGGTTTATTGATACAAATTTAAGGTCAATTTTATTGTATGTATATTTCTGCTCTTCATTAAGGTGTTTGTGCAGCTCATTTAAAGATGTAATGTAGAGTTAAGAACTATGGGTAAATAGAGAGTCATCTAAAATGTCAAGCTGGTAATTATGTTAGTTAGATTTTTTAGATGTACAGAGATGTATTTCAGATGGATAGAGATTCCTCAAATCTTTCAGAGATCTTCAGAATATGGCATTTAAAGTGTTTTAAGAATTATGATGTTTCATGATAGTGAAACACATCTGTACCC
>JAQHUG010000490.1:337246-348653 GCA_028555095.1 Dicrostonyx torquatus | reverse complement strand
TATCAGGGTAACTGTAGCTTCATAAAATGAGTTTGGCAATGCCTCTTCTGTTTCGATTATGTGAAACACATTAAGGAGTGTAGGTATTAGCTGCATTAGGAAGGTGAAGAACAACTGACTTAGGGTGTACATAGTCTCAGAATCATTTCTCAGAAGTATAATTGAAAATGATTCACAATTTCATGGAGCAACTCATTATAATTTAACTTCATTAAATTACATGACTTACCTTACTGAAGAGACAGATGAAGACATGTGTTGATTGTTACACGTTATATGCAAATGAAGATTACAAGTATAAACAGACACCCCCAAAAAGGAAAACACAAGCAAAGGTTTATAAAATATCAGGTATTTGAAAGAGAGTATGAATTTATAATGAGAAGGGTGTGAATAAAATGGAAAGTGGAAATACAATAAAATCACAATGTCAAATAAAAGAGAAAGGATATTTTGGTGAAATGTTCTTTCCATGGAAATGTGAACCAGCCTCTAAACCAATTCAATCTCAAATAATACAGGGAGCAAAGCAGAAGAATAAACATATTGATTTGCTGCACAGTGGCAACAACAGGCACCTGACAACAGAACCAGTCACCTTGGAAAGTAGAATCTGTGAGAATCATAACAGTACTAGAAAGGAAATGAAGCAGGATGTCATTGTTATAGTTCTCTGCTCCCTGAGAGATGTCTATTAGGTATCAGGCAAGAGAGTGTTACCATATCCTAACTTCACTTTTATCTGAGTGCTCCTTTTTTACTTACACCTGTGGTTTCTTATTCATCTGCACTGCCCAATACCTTTTCTTCTATATCACTGGTCACACATCCAGGCACCATCTGGTATACCCCACGTTGGTTGGTATATGTCATAGCCAACATTCGGCAAAAACTGTCCAAACTTGACGAGTTCATACATTCCACAATAAGAGCATGAGAATTTGAAAGGCTAGGCGGGATAAACAGGGATACAAAAGAAACACAGAGACAGGATATTACCAAGAAGGCAGGCAAGTGAATACTCATTGCACACATGTTTATATCTTATTATCTTTAAATAATCCATAATATATAATCCATATATATGTGTCAATTGGAAGAAGTCTTTTCAATATAAAATGTTCATTGGTTCCCTTAACAGTTTGTGAAGGGAGTAACCCTAATATAGGAAATATTCTCACACCAAAGGAAATGATTCCATTAGAATGAATAGTCTAACAACAGAGAAATTGCATTAACATGGGTTGTATGCATGAAGAACATGAGAACAAAATTCATACACTAAAGGTTCATCTAGTCACTACTTACTTAACTTCGTCTCAGTTTGAGAATTATGGAAGAGAGAAGAAAGAGTAGCTGATACTTGGTGTCATGTAAATGTTGGATGTAATTACATCACTGGACATAAAAACTATCAGTAGTATTATCTAAAGTTATTTGTTTTGTCAAAAATATGTGATTTAATAATCAACTCCTAATTTTTACATAACAATGAAATACAGCCATAGAGCAACCAAAATTTAGAATAATAATGTCTTATGTCTTATTTACATCTATACACATTCAATCAGCAAAATATATTACTATGATAAAATTACATGCAATTAAAGAAATGTGCAATAAAATACAAATTGTCGCATTCAAATCCAACTCTCTTAAAGCCTTTTACTTTGTATTATTCTGTCCACCATTCCCCCACATTGTCATTCTCTGCGTACATCTTATGATTTGGTATTAAAATGGGTTTTCAGAAATCTAAAGTATCCTTTAGCATTTGTCCTTCTATAGTATAACAGCCCCACCATAGGTTGATATAGTGATGGGGCCATTCAAAGAGGCTGATAGGAGATCTTTGTGCATAAACATGTATGAATATATAAGGATGGTCACATAGAGATTGCTTTCTCACTAACATATCATCCCTAACTACAAAAATATATAAGCATTAGAAATATTACATATGTTTGTGTATGACCTGGGTCATCAGAAAGGCTAAGGCTTGACAGTTTGATAATGGCAGCAGGTGTAACATCTCCATGTAACATATGCAGCAACTTGTAGAATCCAATACTGTGCAAAACATCCCCTCCCCTGCATACCTTTTCACAGAAAAAAAAGGAAAAACTCACTAATCTTGAAGAATATTTGTCCACATCAATAGTAGGCTTGATTCTCTTCACTTATATTACTGTATTATAGACTCCATTTGTGAAGTTCTAATGAGACTTTAACTGCTTCCAGAATCATATTTTAATATTTTTCTGTAGGTTCTATGCCTCAACACAAATTCGGATACCTTTTCTTATTAGTTTACAAAATAGATCATTTCCTCCTATATCTCTCTTCCAACATACAATATCACTTTATAAGCATTCTTTAATACTGGGATATGTCACTTTAATGTGCCAACAGCTTTCAGTATTTTAAAGATCCAATGGAATAAAGGGAAAAGCAAAGATATTAAATGTCCATGAGAGGCTAAAAGTTCCTGCTGTGAACACAATACTATTAGCCCTAAGTACTTTGGCTTCATACATAGACTTACTTACCCTTAGGTCTCAGAAATACTTACTCTACTTCTACTGTCTTTCATCTTCTGATTTCCCTGGGGACTTCACTACGGATGGACAAATATCTCTATGGGCTAACATGGGCCAGTCTATTACAGACTGATTCCTCTTGTACATCCTCTATTTATACCTCTCTTGACTTGAGGGGTACTAAATGGTCAAATATGATGTGGGATTCCCATCTATATGTTTGTAAAATGTTTTATTACCATTGCTTAATAAAGAAGCTGCTTTCCACTAATGGCTTAACAGAGTAAAACCAGGAAGAAATCCAAACAGCAATGTAGATGTATATTAGGCAGAGTTGAGGTGACACCAAATAGCTGCCACAAAAGATAGACACTTACTGTAACCTTATCAGTAAACCACAAGCCTCGTGGTAAAAAGCAAAATAATAAGTGGGTTAATTTAGGATGTAAGATCTAGCTAGATATATGCTAAAGCTATTAGCCAAACAGTATCACAACTAATATATCTTCTTTGTAATTATTTCAGGTCAGGGCAGCTGTGCAATAAATAATCAGCCTTCATCTACAAGAAAACTGATTTATTTGCTTCAATAGCCATAAAACTGATCCCAATGCATAAGGACACAGTAAAGGAGTGTCTTTGCTGTTAAGGTGTCTGGAATAGAGACATATATGAAAGGCAAACCTGAAATTTTATAGCTGTCATCTTACAGAGTATAGGTAAAGATGCCCTGATCCTGCTATATAATTTCACTTTTCTAATATAAGCATCTCCATTTCTTAAAAGCCAAAAGTAAGGTGAAGGTACATGTTCTCAATTATTCCCTGGGACTCTGGTGATAAAGCTTTGATATATGAACATGCCTCTACTTGATATCTCTCAGGAAGAAGGTGAATATCCCAGTATCCTTGTGATTTTAGACAAAAAAGTTAAACCACTCAGGGGATCCACCATTAAAGAAAAGGTTCTGATACAGAGACCTCAGTTTCCCTACTAACAACTCAAGCTGTCTCCACTCAAATTTCTGGCTTTGCCAAATTTCATCTCAGAGCATATCTTGGATCACCTTTTTCAGTACTTCAAGAAACTTCAAGATTATTTTGTAGACTTCCTTCATTCTAGTTGTTAAAGACAGTTAAACTGGAACAAGATTTCCCTATTCCCAGATGTCCTATCATTAACTGCCGACTCCAAGAGACTCATAGTTAACCAGGTATCTTCAAGAGGTAGGCCAAGTTAGGGTGTGGCTTTCTGGGACCCAGAGAAATGGGTGCATGGCCTAGGTGTGCTCTTGTGGTTCCCACATAGCACAGTTGAGCTTGGACTTCTCGTTCCTGTATCATGAGTTTTTCCCTTATAATAAATAAAAATATAATTGCTTTACTTTTAGCTAGCCTGATTATTTTCCAAATCGAGCTAACTGCTACAGTTGGTCCCTGATTCATAGTGCTCAGGTCTCCAGTGTCTCTGGCCAGCTGCTGCCAGGTTCCATGCCATTCATTTGGGTATAGAATTCCCGCTTAGCTGTCCTTCATCTTTTCTCATTAAATATCTCAGAGAGCCTTGGCCACCCGCAACTGTGAAACTGGCTTCTGAGTCCAGTATGGGATAAGGGCTTCCCTGCCCTCTTCCTCCCTTTGTGCTCATGTGACCACAGATCAGTCTGGGACTTGTGTGGAGCACACAGTCTATGTTTAACACTAAATAATTATTTTTACTTGGAGCATACCTTTCAGCTTTAATGCTAAAATCAGATTGAAAACCAACCACATGGCTACAATGCACCATGATACCTAATGGCAGGTAATGGTTATTGCGCCTACTCCAGCTCAAGCTCAACCACAAGTAAGATTTATAATTTGAAATATAAATGATAAATTTATAATTTAAAAATACAACATGATGGATAATTTAACAATCCAGGATTCAATACCCTTTTTATTTATACCATGAGAGTGGGATGCATTCTAGAGGATAATGTCCCCTCTCTCAAAAACATTTCTCCTCAAGGTTGGGAACACCGTTTAAGGGTTCTTGACTAGTACTTGTATCAGGTATATGGTTAGGGTGGAAACTATGTATGTTCAGAGATAAAAAAAGTGCTAATAATAGTGAATAATAGAGTGAATACTTGTGAGCTATTGTTTAAGAATAATTTACATTGGTATTGTTTTTGTATATTGATGCAAGTTCAAATTATATTTGTTATTTATGTTTATAATATTTTTACACCTGTACAAAATTATTTTGTCAGATTGTATACATGCATGTTTTTACCTCAGTTTAGGACATTTTGTACATTGATACAAGTTTTAGGATATATTTTCTTATTGCATTATATATTATTCTTATTTCTGATCAACATACTTATACATTGTTTATATTTCATGGTCATTGTCCTCATTGCTGAATATTTGTTTATGGATTATTTAATATTCTGACATAAAGTCTTAGTCTTTAAATTATACAGGTATTAAATATTTATAGGTCAATAGTTGTTCATGATACATGTATATATGTGTGTACATATATAGTCAGATAAATTAGGTTCTTTAGATAGATAGAAATTGTATTGTGCCTAGATAGGTAATCTTCAACACTTCAAGGATCTGTAGAACATGACATTTATATAACTTAGGGTTCTATTGACATGAGACATGATTGCTCCTGACAGCACCAATCTATTCCCGAGAGAATGTTGAGCACTGAAGATACTCCATTTGAAGTTTGTTTTTTTTTTCTTGACACAATTGGCCTTTGGACAAAAAACTGCCCATGACTCAATCATCGACAAAGTACAAGATATTCAGACTGGATAAGGAAGATACAAGGAAAAGAACTGCCAAACCTTGCAAAAACAGGGTAAGACAATTCTAAAAGGATTCTTAATTGTCCCACAAAAAGACATGTGCTCAACTATATTCATAGAATCTTTGTTTGTCATAGCCAGAACCTGGAAACAATGAAAATGCCCCTTGACTGAAGAATGGATAAGGAAATGTGGTAAATTTACACAATGGAGTACTACACAGCAGAAAAAATGACAGCATCTTGAATTTTGCAGGAAAATGTATGGAACGAGAAAATATTATTTCGAGTGAGGTAACCCAGACACAGAAAGACAATTATCACATGTACTCAGTCATGTATAATTTTTAACTATCAAGCAAAGAAAACCAGCCTACAAACCGCAATCCCAAGGAACTTAGACAACAATGAGGACACTGAGACTTACATAGATCCCATCTACATGGAAAGTAGAAAAAGACAAGATCTCCTGAGTAAATTGGGAGCATGGGGACCTTAGCAGAGGGGTGAAAGGGAGGGGAGAATTAGGGAGGGGAGCAGAGAAAAATGTAGAGCTCAATAAAAATCAATCAAACACACACACACACACACACACACACACACAAATCCCTGCCTCTGAAAATGATCTGTCAGTTATGCTAGGCCTTAGCTAAAGTTAGTTGTTTCAATGTTGTAAATGAGACTTTGGGTGATTGCTCAGATAGTCAATTGTCTCAGTTATACACTGCTTGAATAAATAAATATTATCTCCCTTCTCAGGCCTTCGATGAGGTCGAGGATTATATAGTCATAGTATTCTTCCTCTTATGATTTAGCCAAGATTATTTGTGATGTAAGGCTTAGACTTTTTGGAATAAAATGCTTACGAAAACATGTGTTCTCATGTGTCCCTTGCTGTATATTTTTTGTGTTGGTTGAAATTTTATACTTGATATCTGTTTCTATTGTATATGGTTTTGTATTGGGTTTGGTTAACTCTTCTTTGGACAAATGGAGGAGGTGATGGGGAAGCTTTGTTAACCAATTATTTTCAAGAGGTGGGACTAATATAGGATTTGGCTTTCTGGGACCTGGAACAAAAGGGGTGCACAGCCCAGGTGCACTCTCGCTCTGGTTCCCACAAAACAAGGCTGAGCTTGAAATTGTTGTTCCTGTTTCATGGGGTTTTTTCCCCTAAAAGTAAATAAAAAAATAATTGCTTTATCTTTTAGCTACCCTGGTGATTTCCTGAATCTTCTGACTTCTACATCTGATTATGTGTTAAAGAGAATGACTTTTAACAGGGAAATTTACCATGTGTACCTAGTGGGAATCTGACCTCTACCTATGAAATCAGGAAGACTATTGGATCCTTGAGCTCCAGTTCCCAGGCATAAGTAATTTCTCTGATTTTTTCCAGGAAAAAAATGACCACAAAACCATATGAAATCACAACTCCCAGCTGCACATTAGATTACTCATAGGTTCTCTGCTCGAGCAGGACTGCAAGTGTGGGTCACTGCCAAAGCTGATATCAATATGAAGGCACAGTAGGGCAGACTCACATGCTAAGTGTACATGGTTGTTACTCAGATTCAGTTCATGGCCTTTCATGATGAATTCACTGTAGAGTAATTCATTTATTTAAGGAATACAGATGTGAATAATTATATGGGAATAATTTGATAAGGAAGCTAATTAAACAGGCCAAAACTTTATGGTACCATAGAGTATAGACATATACAAAGGAAAAGGAAATGGGAGATTGTCGGCATGGTACAAGCAATAAATTACCCATTTTATTAGCAAGTAAAAACCTTTTGCCCACATAAATATGTCAAGACCAGGGGTTGTACAAGAAAGTATTCCAGTATCTGGAAAAAGATTAAGAGTTTCCTTGAGGGTCACAAGATGCTAGTCTACATAAAATGCTAGTCTACCTGCATTTCTATAAAAATTTCTGTTTTAAAAATTAAAATGGACCAGGTAACCCCACACCTTATCTATATGCAAGAAGAATTACTCTCCATTCATTCATTCCTCATATTATGGGGGTCAATAATCTTGCATCCAGAAGATTTTAGAGTGTGTTCCCAAATGTTAATTACTCTGCTCTCAATTTCTCCTAAAGTGTCTTATAAGGATGCTCTGACCCAGGAAATCTTGGACGAAAGCCTACATTATACAAATTATCTGTGACATGCATGATAGTGCAATTGTACATGATCATTACCCTAGCTTTTATTATTTCTTCTTAATAAATGCTTATTACATAGTTCACACTGTAACCACCAATGATCCCTGTTCAAGCAATGCTACCAGATACTCTGTTGTGAAACCCACAGCTTTCATAATTATTCAGAATATCCTAGGAGTGAATGGGAACTTTGATAGACAATCCTATGAAAACTGAAACGGATTGTTTTTCTTCTCCAAATTTTAATAAGAAGCTGAATATAACTGACTCTATTATAAAAGTTCCAGGTGTTTGCTCATTATATAGGAGTCTAATGTTAATAAATAGCTACTAATATTATATTATCATCCTAATACAGAACTGAGAATGGTACACAATCCAGTCAGTTGTACAATTTCATTTGACTATACTAATCAAACTTAAATTAAATTTAAATTAATTTAAAACCTTAAAAATACCAAAAATACTGAACACGTAAAATCCCAAACAATGTGGTAATAGTCAAGAAATTATAGATGACTCTGAAATTATGTTTCCAGTGAAAAATATCCTGAAACATTTGGCCTAGCATCTTGTGATCAACAACAATGACATAAATCAACAGTACTGCTAATACCTACGAAAAACCTGTAAAGATACTTGGGATGGTTTTTTTTTTTTTGGCTGTTTTCTCAAATGCAATACTAATTAATATTATTAAATAAAAACCCATAGTCAGACATTTGGGTGGTAAAAGTTAAAATATCTGAGAGGCAGAGCAACAACCAGTCACTAGTTCTTACTTTTAAGGAATCCTTAGACTGAATGCAGTAACCTGTATCTACAAGTCCTCAGACTGAAAACCTTTACCTTCTGTCTCCTCCCTGCTTATATTTCTCTCCCCATGCAGCCATATCCCTTCTTGTTTCTACATCCCCAGTTTGGAATTGAAGGCCTGAGACTGACAAAAATGGGATTAAAGGTGTGAGCCAGCACTCTTTGAGACTGGATCAATTTAGTGTAACTCAAGGTGACTTTGAACTCACAGAAATCAATCTGCCTCTGCCTCTGTCTCCCTGAGTGCTGGGATTTAATGTGTGTGCCACTACTGCCTGGCTTTTGAGCCTAACTAGTGTAATTATTCAGCCACCCATAAGGCTGCACTTCCAGTCACCTGTCATTAGCATGTGACACACTCACACAAACCCCTTGAGCACATGTGCAAGGCGTGGGTCGCCCGTCATCAGCGTGTGATGTAGCCATGTATTCCCCCTGTGCAAATGTGCTAGGCAGCCTTTAAAAGCTGGACACGCCATCTTTGCTTTCTCTGTCCCCTTCTCGGAGAGGCAGCCTCTCTCCCCCACTCTCCCCTTCTCCCCTTTTTCCTTCCCCTCATAACCCATCCAATAAATGTTCAACTTTACTCTGCATGTGGCTATCCATCTCTCACCTGCCACCCTCCCATGGAGACCTGGACACCTGCCGTGTGGTCTCATGTGCCTTCCCTGCTCAGGACTGACTTTTTTCAGGACCCCTGAATCTTGCAGCAAATCATTTCAACTAGTGGCTAGCTCCACACTCTGATCCTCAGGCAAGCTTTATGTTAAAACAAAATCTCACATTTCCTCTTTTTGTCTAAAATAAAAAAGGTTAAAAGTTATAACTAATAAAAGGAAAACTATACAAACTAAGTACAAAAACTATATACAATACAAACAGGCAATAAATATATCAATAATTGAAAGGACCCACCCAATCCTGCCTAGAAGGATAGATAATAAAAACTGCAGAATGTGACAAACAGGTTTGACCAACAGGTTCTTCCTTTCCCAGCTGGGCAGGAGGATAGCAATTATCAGGACCAGTGGCAGTCTTCTAGCCAGATGGTTATCAGAACCAGTGGTTACCAGAACCAGTAGCAGCAAATGATTATCTATCAAATTGTAAATTGAGTCGGGGTGGGGGTGAGGGGGATAAGCAGGATGTCAGGTATCACATAGTCAGCAGGAAATCAAGTAGCCTGCTGAATGTCACATACTCAGGGATGGGCTGAACTATGCAAATTTCATTCTGGGTTGAACTCTGGCTTGTATGTCTGGACCAATCCTGATTGTTCTTATACCTCATATTATAATTTATGGAAAACTTGTGATTTTTGTCTATAAAAGCTTGCTTGCCTGGATACTCGGGGTGCTTAGCTATCCCTAAGCTTTGCACCCGATTGCAATCGTGAAATAAACCACCTCATGTGTTTGCATCTGATGGCCTGGTTATTAAGTCTGGGGGCTCCTTGCATTAAGACCACTTTTCAGGTCTTTCAAATGTCTTGCCCACAAACATTTGACAAATCCAGAGAAAATACCCCATTATCTATCCTAGTTAGGTGAATTTAAAAGATAGTACCTAAATCACTTTCTATGCTAACTTGCATTACCCAAACTATCTTTTAATATCTCTGAACCCGATGTACTTTACATCTCTTTAGTACATTTCTTTTTTGAATCTAGTGAGAAGGAAAACTATAACTGTCTAGTCCTCATCTGTTTCAGAGAACTGCGAAGGAAGGAATATTAACTGAATAAGCAGGAAATGCAAGTTTTCTTAACTGTTTTCTTCCTCTAATAAGGAGAAAATTGCCCTAATTATTTTCTTGGTTATATTCTTGTGAAAATTTAACACAGTATGAACAGCTTCATTTTTATAAGTTACAAGTGCTACCTCTACATATAATATGTATGAATTGTATCAACAAAAGGCTAACTTGTGTTATCAACATTTGTCATGTCCTAAGTTTTCCTGTGGCCACTTGGATTGAGACACTCTACTGACTGTCCCTTCTATATCACTCATTTTGTAATCAAGAATAATATAATGCTCCTTTTCTTTTCCTTGTATTATTTTACAATGTGTCCATATAACTGGATCTGAGGAATAAGCAAATAAATTATTATAGAAGGATGTATAGTGGAATTTCAACTGTATTTTAATAAATAAAGGTTTCCTCAAGATTAGAGAGTAAAACAGCCCCATGGGTCAGCCTTACAGACAAGGCAGTGGTTACATACACCATTAATCGAGTAGCCACACTAGTTGCCATAGAAAGGGGGAAGTGCATGCCTTTAATCACAGTGGTGTACATCTTTAATACCAGCAGCAGAGAAGATTATACAATGGAAAGAGACAGCTCTCTGACACAGTTACATCCTGAGATTTATGGAGGCAGAATCACCATTTTGATCTGAGTTTGAGGTAAAAGGCAGTGACTGGCTGTTTTGCTTCTCAGATCTTTAAACTGAACCCCAGTTTCTCTATCTGAGGTCTTCTTAATCATGCTTCAAGGTTGTAAAGTTTCAAAGGAGGTTTGGGTTTACATGATAAAGCACTATTGGGCAAATATATGAAAATTTCAAAAACAAATCAGACAAAAATTACAAAAATAAATTAGATAAAAATTACAAAATAATAAAAGGTCCCATGTCAATTTTTGATTAATTGTACTTCAAAATTTGATCCCCATGATGTAGTTGTAGGAGCTGATGTGATTTAAGGATTCTTATGTTTGAGTACCTGAGGATGACCACATTAAGACTTCACTGTGGCTACTGTCCAATCTCTCTCAAAAATTCAATTATCATTAGTGTAAGCCGATATTTCTTGGGACTGCTTCATTGGAACAATTATAAGAACTTACGAATATACAGTCCTTAAAAATAATGTAAGTTTATATATAAATTGAGAATTAAGCTTAAAATAATTTAATTAACTTCAAAACAAGCCTGCAGATGGCAAATAGCAAGGTGAACCCAAAGAAAGACTTATATACTTTTTCCTGGAAGTCAGAAGCAAACAAGATCGTCGGACAAAAGTGGGAAGCAAGGGTGTGGGAATGAGGGTGGGTGTAGGG
>JAQHUG010000490.1:316927-330041 GCA_028555095.1 Dicrostonyx torquatus | reverse complement strand
GCCCTTATTAAACTTGTGTGTCTTAAATAAAACTGTCACACTTGGCGCCCAACGTAGGTCAGTCCCACATGGGACTAGCCATTAACCCAGAGATCATGAACACCAATGAATTCAGTCCCACTGTCTCTTTGGGTTTGTCTGTCTTGACCTTGACCCCTCACTCATTCTTTCTTCTCTCTCTTCAACAGGGACCTGGTGATTGGCAGGGATCTTGCATCTAATTTCATCTGTTACTTCATGAATGCTCTCTGATGACACTTTGGAATAGTAACCAGCCTGATTACAAGAGACCAGTAAATTCAGCCCCACCATTGTTGCTAGGAGTCTTAGCTGGGATCATTCTTATGGATTCCTAGGGTGTTTTGCTGGCACAAGATTTCCCCTAACCCCCAAATGCTGCCCATTCAAGATATCTCTTTCATTATTCCCTACATCCATTCCACCCCAAACCCACACAACCTGAATATTCATATTCCCATACCTCCACCCCTACCCCCAGTTTACTCAGGAGATCGCTTTTATTTCCCCTTCCCAGGGAAAATTCATGTATCTCTCTTTGGGCCTTCACATTGATATTTAGCCTCTCTGAGTCTGTGGATTCTAGCCTGTTTATTCTTTAATTTTACCTAAAATTGATTTTTGAGTCAGTACATACTATGAGGTAGGACGTAGCCTTAAATGCATTAGCAAGAGACAATGTATTGAATATGACATGAGTAGCACAGACACTGAGATCAACAATTAATAGGTGGGAACTCCTGAAATGGAAAAAGGTTCTGTAAGACAAAGCATACTAACAGTAATACAAAACAGCAGAGTACACAATGGGAAAAGATTTTTCACTAACCACACATCTGACAGAGGGCTGATCAAAATACACAAAAAATTCAAGAAACCTGACATCAAAATACCAAATAATGCACTTATAAATAAGGTACAGGTTAAAACAGAGAATTTTCAACAGAAGAATCTCAAATGGCAAAAAACACTTAAAAATTGTTCAACCTCCTTAATCAGAATGAAAATGCATATCAAAGCATGTCTGAGATACCATCTTACACATGCCAGAATAGTCAAGATCAAAAACACTAATGACAGTCTATCTTGGAGAGTATATGGAGTAAGGGGAACACTCCTACACTGCTGGTGGGAGTGCAAAATTGTACAGTTACTTTGGAAATTAGTATGCATGTTCCTCAGAAAATTGGGAATCAATCCACATGAAGATCCAGCAATACAAATCTTAGGCATATACCCAAAGGATGCTCATAATACAAGGAAATGATCTGAACAATGTTTATAGCAGTATTTTTCAAAATATCCAGATATTAGAAACAACTTTATCCAAATAATGGATAAAAATTAATATGGTACATTTACTCAATGAAGTATTACTCAGCAGTAAAAACAATCACATCATGAAATTTGTAGGCAAAGGAATGGAACTAGAAAAAAAATCGTGTGTGAGGTAATGTAGTCCCAAAAAGACAAACACGGTATACAATGACTCACAAGTGGACATAAGCTCTAGTCAGGGCTTAAATCCATACACAAGTTTGTTGAAAAGTGTTTGCCTCCTTCAAATGCTTATATTAGGAACCTGAACACACCATAAAATTTTCTTGAGCTTCCTCTCCTTATCCTGCTCCTGCCCTCCTCCAGAATGCAATCTCATATTATACACAAACTTTGTGGGATGGGTATTAATACTTTTATCTTCCAAGGAATTTCTAACATCACAAAGATGTGGACCCCTCAAATATTCAGCAAATCTACTAAATCTCTATTCTAACCTCAAGACTTTTGGTCAGTTCCACGCCTTCCTGAAGTCAGTAGTGAACACAGTGCTATCCAATCAACTGGAGATCACTCGTTTCTTTCCTCATATTTAATGTTCTCAGTAGTTCTCTCCACATTCATTCTGTCCTTCAGTCTTTAATATCCACAGGAACTTCTCCAGTGATGAAGAATTTTTTCATTATGGCACATATGATATCGTCATGAAGGACTGATTAGCTTTCTGCATCAGTTAATGTAACCAATATACTAAGGGGGTTATGTGGCCATTGTGCTCAGATTCTCTGCGCCCACAACATACAAAATTATTTGCTTTTAATCTGTTCTGTCCCATATTCATTGAAAGCACAAAGGAGGCTGTGAGAGATTAGTTTTTTGCTTACTGAAACTTTTCTGTAATTCTAGAAATTTTGTTACTATATTGAACATATAAAAACATTTCCTCATATACCTAAATAAGATAAAGATTGATATCTGCTTTCCAACTTATGGATTTTCTACTTACTTTTATCAAAAGCAGGTTTCAAGTTATATCTTTTGCTTTTTCTATTTCATTCCATCCCTGTTGCTATAAGACATCAATGAGTTCTAAGATTTAGGGTGGCAGATGGTTCTCTGTATTGCTAATCTATTTTGATCCATCTTACACCTTATCCCCCCAAAATATAATAAACATTAGCATACACTTCCTTTTATCAATATACCTACTGTATTGAAAACCAATATCAAATTGTCAGCTTCCAAGATCTTACCTGATGCGGTTCCTGTGTTATACAAGCATTATTAGTCAGAGCTGACACTCACCAAGAGACACATCTTGCATTATGCACAGCAATGGCCATGTGGTTTCCAAAGCCACTCACTGATACTTCTGACCATGATATGCCATTCTCAGGCAGAAACCAGTCACACACCTCTTAATCGTGCCTGCCACTTCATACAGACAGAAAAAGATAGCTATGCAATGATTTCACTAATTTACAATCACTGTCTCACTGGCCTCACCTTAGCAACATACCTTCCCATATTATATTACTGATATCTCTACCACAAACCTCTACTGCCTTACAATGTATAAAAAAATATAAAATTCTGTCTGTAATCTCCATTAATTTATGCAAAATATGTTCAGTTACTTTTCTCCTTTGCCATATCAAGAATAACATAATTATTCTACTCAGTCTCACTGATAGTATCTCTGTGTCCTCCAAACTGCTTCATGTGCTGATAATATTCCTTCCAATGGAGTGATATTTAAACATCTATAACTTCTTTTGAGATACTAATTTACAATCCACAAAATCTTACTCTCAGGGAACCAGTGTTGTTTCATGATCATTAAAATAGTACAGATAATGGGCTACTGGTGGAGTTTGGGTCCTCTCACCGCAAGTTTCAAAAAAAAATACTTTTCCTAGCAGTGATGATAGCTTTCTTTATATTTTCACCTCATCTTCCTTGGCCTATAAACTCCAACATTTCCAAAAGGTCATTTTTATTTCTGTCAGAGTTGAATAAAACGTGTGGTGATAAATTAGTTATATGGGTTAGACAATACTTCTGTGCAAGACAGACATTTGAAAAAATCCATTGCATATTATTATCCGTAGCTGACAGCCAGAGTTGTAACTCCCTTAAAAGGCGGCATTTGTTGTTCATCACATTCTTGTCTGGTCCCTGGATGAAAAGGTGTGCAGTCATTCCCAGAGACAGCTGCCGACTCCATGAGCATGACTACTGAATCTAGGCCACTGACTCTAAAGATGAACAATGATGCCATGCACCCAAAAGGTGCATAACAGTGTAGTCCTTGAGGTATTAGAAGCAATAAAGACTGGTTTTAAATTACTTGTAATTATTTTATATTCTGCAAATGTTTAACACGAGCTGCCTGTTAATATTCACCTTTCCAAATATGTTTCACTCCAGAGTAACAGGGCCAAGGATTTGTGGTTGGATCTAGTAGAACTTGTAGAGGAATCACTCACCAAGAGAAAGGAATTTAAATAAGGAGTTGCCTAAAGACATCCCAGGGGTAGAGAGGAACGTCTAGTTGGTAGAAAAAGAGAATATAGTTCCAAGGATTATAATATGGACAGATGTACACTATCACATGTAAACATTTGCATCAACACTCTCTTTTACTACTATAAAAATATCCTTGCCTGTCTGGAGAATTTCCAACAATATCTTCCAAGACAGAGTCAACCAAAAAGATGGCATAAAAGAAGAAAAAGTAATGCCAAGAACAAGAAATCAGGGAAACTAGATACTACATACCAGTATTAATCACTGAAAGCAAGAATATAAACGGAAAATCACTGCAGAAGCTCAAAACAAGAGTCTGACCTCATAGCCACAGTACTTGACCTTGTTCTATTTTTGTTTTGTTTTGTTTTTTCTTCTCAAGAACCTACAGGACAGAGTGAATCTACAGCTGCTTCTCAGAGCAATTCTGACAATGTTTCTTCTAACCTACTAGAAACTAAATTTTTACATAAGGTATTCAAAAGCTCTGTTTTGTTGTATAAAACTACATAGTCAGAAAAGTCTTCTAGAACCCTAACAGTGTCAGGCCCTACAGCTTATGAGCTTTCCATTTCTTTTCTTTATCGTCCATCATCTAGGAGATCTCTGGGGCCTCTGGTTTGTTTCAGAAGACCAACAGAGACGATTGTAGATAAAATTTGCAATGACGTAGTCCAAAGTGGAAATGCCACAAAAGTGTGCAGAGGGCTCTAGGAAGGCCAGAGTTACTATCATGTCCAGGAGAGTATAATTTGCTCATGCTGCACTCTGCCCATGAATATGAAACTCCATAAGAATTAATGTATTTCAAGTTATATGGATCATGCTGGTAATGGAAAGCACATGCTTCCTCTTATGTACTATGTCTTTTGTGATAACTCTTGAGGAAACATATTCAGGCCTCTGAAATTGCTAAGGATGAACAATGACAGTTTTCAGTAGTTGTATGACTTTTTGGCAATTTTTTCAACATTCTCATGGCTTCCAGCACACAATTAAGGATTCCAAAGCAGCGAAAGAACTTTGAGATCTTAATTCACTCCACTGAGTTCAATTTTAATTTCAAGCTATTCCCATCTTTAATTCATAGCAGGCTGAGTATCACTTTCTTTTCTGCATATCAGAAAACTTCAGATGCTTTGTAAATTTGCTTTCATGCTAGAAAAGCTAAAACAGCAGATAAATTTAAACAAATGTATGCTATAGGGAATTGTATTTTTATGGATCTTGGTTCATTGATACAAATTTAAGATCAATTACATAACTGTAATTCTTGCTTAATAACTGAATTGTATTATTAATTTTTATATATTATATTTTATATATATATATATAAAATAACATTTTACAATGTTAAAGTTAAAACCTTCCTTTTTATTTAAATAGAAAGGGAAAATTGTGTGAGAAATACATCTGTCTGTGTTTTGCTTTTATTATTTAATGAATAAATCTTTTTCAGCCAGTGGCATAGCAGAATAGGGCAACATATGGGATTCCAAGCAGATAGATGAGCAAAGAATAGGCAGAACTGGGATGCCATTTAGTTGCCTCTGGAGGAGACAGACATTGGAAACTTTCTGGGAGGCCATAACCTTGTTGTATGCACATGTTAATAGAAATGTGTTGATTTAAGAGGTAAGGAATAGGTAGAAATATGATTAATGTATTGGTATTAATTACAGCATGGCAATTAATACAGATTTCTATGTGACTATTTTGGGAATCTAGATGGCTGGAAAACAAATGAGCAGCCCCCCACCAAGTTTCCAACTCCCACAGCAAGTATGCCATGATTCCTATACTTGGCTATTAATAGTACATTGGCCAAGGATACAAACTTGGAATAGAAAAGATTCAGCATTGGCATGACTATCCACATGGATCATTCCCAAGTATATCCAGAATGAAAACTAACTTTTCTTTCCAACCCAGAAAGACAACTGTTGTTCCTTCAACACAGACATCATCAAAGTCACTGATTCACGGTTAATACACTCATCCTGTGATGCTCACTCTTACTGAACTCAGAGACTGACAGGGGATTCCAACTCTACGAGCCACTGAGACAGAGTTCTCCTCTCAGATAGGGGTTGTTGGAGTGATGGTTACATAGTCAAGGGCACAACCAATTTCTTCTCATGACTTTCAATCTGTAGGAGGGTCTTTCTTTATTTCTGTTGCTTTCATTGGTTAATAAAGAGAATGCCTGGCCTGTAAGATAGGACACAGCCCTTAGGTGGGCGGAGTAGACAGAATGGAAGGCGGTGAGAGAGAAGGAAGTGTGAGAGACGCCATGATTCTCCCGCCCAAGATGGACGTACCTTAGAATCGTCTGGTAAGTCACCACCTCATGGTGACATACAGACTTTTATAATAGGTTAGTTTAGATGTGAGAGCTAGCCAAGAAAAAGCTGGAGATAATGGACAAGACAGTATTTCAATGAATATAATTGTTGTGTGGTTATTTCGGGTACAAGCAACTGGTGGCTGAGCAGGTCGGCGGCTGGGGGCTGGGAGCCGGGTGCCGGGAACACAACCCGCACCTCTCCCCCTCTTACTACATCTGTCAGGTATATAAACTTCATTATAGGACTTCTATAGTTCTTGGTGAGGATTGTTTGTACAGACTCTGACCAAGGTACGCACTCCTTTCGAAACAGACTCTGTGTATTGCTGTTTGAAATAAACAGTCATTTCTCTTCAGACTGTTCTCTTCTTTGCTTTCTTTCATGAAAAGCTGCTATAGAAATCTAAAATGAGGTTCAGAAATCCAGGAAGAAAAAGAGGAGTTCATTAGTAGCCTGCACACTACACAGGGACTTCCCTTGTTCTCCTTCACTTACTACCACTGGGGACCCTAATGGACCTGGAAGTGATGTATCTCTCAGGCTATCATTCGTTCACTCTTCATATCCACCTTTCTCTCCCTCATTCTCCTTTCTTTTGCTCAAACAGTCTGTGATCTCCAAATGTAATGCCTTCTCCATGCTAACACTATGCATCTAACACCTCCGGAAATACTGGGACATGGTAACTCATGGGACCTAACTTGGAGACAGCATGGTATGTCTTGAGGAACCTCAAGTCTCATCTTTTTTTTTTTACATCTCTCTCTGAATTTATAATCCCTCTGTTCACAGCAAAAGCCTGCGAAGTTCTGCCCTGTCATTTCATTGCTAAATGATAAAAACAGTATTAAGACAATGGTTTAAATGCAAGAAACAAGGGGGTTGAGCTGCAGGGAGCAAAACCAAAGTAGAAGTAAAAGAGTCACACTGTCTTTTGAACAGATTATATCTGTGCTCCTTTCTAGGGGCCCTACATTTATGATGGCTAATAGAAATTCTTATAATTCTTATTGAAAAATGATCCAAGAAGGATTAATATGAGCCTACAAACAATCACCATGTGATAAACACTGCACACCTTCATAAAATGCAGAACTTTACCTCATGTTTGAAATGGGCATGAATTATGTCACCTACAGAAGTTAATTTATTGTCCCCAGAGTCAAGCAAAACTTCTGAGAAACAACACCACTGTTTTTACAGGGAGAAGCCTCTGGCTACAGCTCCCAGTAACTACACCAGAGGTAAAGAATTTAACATTGTTTGCCAAGCAAGAAAATTCCTGTTTCTTTTTTTTTCAACTCCGTGTGATTTTTATTTCCTTTTTTATATTCATCAATGCTTTTAGAGATAGTGAGGTGGAAATAAAACAGGAAATGAGTAGAACTTCCAATTACTTCCTTTGTGTCCTGAAAATCTCACGGAGATGCATTTAAAAGTCTCTTAAAACAAATCGAGTCTCTTCTAAGGACTTGCACAGATAATGGCTCTGGGAAGTTTCCATGAGCCCTGTGGTCTCTTAACTCCTAGAAGGTGCCAATGGTGCAGAAACCCATACTATCTACCAAACACATTTTGGAAATATGAGATTTATGGGATAAAACTGGGTTACTTTTGACCCCTGGTTTTACCTTGATTTTGTAACTATCATGTATTCCACATTACACACTTTCGCCTTCCCAAAAGATAATTTAAAAGAAAAAATAAAACCCTTCTGATACCTTACCAGATCTCAATCTCAATCTATCCTACTGTACATTTTACAATGACCTCTGCTGAACTTAATTTGAGACTTTCTATTTTAATATTTAAACTGATGTAAATTATTTCATAGGATGGAATGGGAATAGACTAAGGTTCTTCCTCTATGTAATTAACACCTCAACTTAATACTACCCATCCCTACCATTCAGTTCACTTTTCCTACAATAACTGAACTTTATTAACTCTTTTTCCCTTCTCCCAAGTGTCTTATAAGGCACATGGGAAGTAAGGAATGAAAACAAGATATTGTCTCAGATTAGAAAGCCTTCTCAAAATGGCAAAGAATAGCTGTATGATCATAGGAGTAGGAAATACAAAGTGATAACTGGGCAGTCACTTCTACTTTTCTACCTCTGATGAGACACAAGAACACCCAGTAGCCTTGACATCCAGTATGTCCAGTATTTCCCCTCAGAAAAGACACAGAACAAAAGGTGAAAAGGCACATTTTTCAAAGCAATACAAATGTTTGGTTTGGTATGGTCTTTCAACGTTTTTATATATGGAGAAATTCTCTTGTTTTCATGAAATGTAAAGGAATTTGGAGATAGAAGTGCACTAGGTCTCCAAGCCTGGTGGCCATAACTGAGATAGAATAGTCTATGTTCTTGAGATTTCTTTCCATTTTGCAAATGTCTGCCATAAATTCTGCTCAAAAAGTCGAGATATCCCTTCTTTCATTTCTTTTTATTTTCCCCTTGTTGAGAATTAGGTTGCAGACATTTGGACTATTGGCACATTGATATCTTTAAAAATAAAAAAGTACTTGTTATTAATTTCAGATTGCTTACCTCTATGTAAAGAAACACATAAATTGGTTATAGAAATATAGAACACTGGGTTTAGGCTCACAAAGATTTATATCTTTTGGATGTATATAATATTATAAAAGTGTCATGTTCTGTTTTATTATGCTGAGAAACTAGTTCTGAGATAAAAATGTATGTAACTGTCAGACCCAATAGATTTGTCTCATAATTTACATCAGCATCTCTCTCCTAGGTCAAGCACGTTGTGAGACAGGGAGAACGTGAACCAAAGACCAGTTCAAGAAAACAACAATATGTGCTTGAGGTCGTTATGAGATAAACTGTTTCAAACAGATAGATGTCACTAGTAGTTATCTTTCCGTATAAAGGTGTCTATTAAAAAAGTAAACTGGATACTTATACATCAAATAGATATCTGGAACCTCCATTAAAATCTGTCAATACGGAATCTAGCATCTAAGTTTTAAACAGAGCTCTCTTAGCTAAATTCTGTTAGATGATTTAAACATAAATTTAATTATGATTAAAATGAACACAAAAAACAAACTAAAAACACAACTGCAAACAAAAATTCTCTCTATATGCTGCCTAAGTCATAAAGACTAACTTTTGTTTTCTATAATATTTACCTGAAAACTCACAAGGTCTAATGGTTTAGCATTGAGTATACAGGCAATATTAATTTATTGCATTATTCTATGTATGTATTTTGAATTTGACCTTTTCTAAATTCTTTATTTACATATTTATTTTGCATAACAGTCACAGCTTCCCTTCCCATCTCTCCTCCCATTCACTCCCCACCTCCTTCTAAGCCCCTCCCCATCCACTCCTCCTCCATCTCCATTCAGAAGGGGTGAGGCCTCCCATGGGAGTAAACAAATTATACATATCAAGTTGAGGTAGGACCAAGCTCTTCCCCATTGAATCAAAACTGGGCAAGGCATCACAAAACATAAAATTGGTTCCAAAGAGCCAGTTCATGCATCAGGGACAGGTCATGTTTATCTGTTTTTATTATGGGGATATTGTACAAAATCTTTAAACTGAAAAAAGTCCCTATTTGTAACTCTAGCTGTGCCTGCTTAAAATAATTACACCTTAAACTGTTAATATACCTTCAAAACAATAAAGATAGGCAGAGACATTTGACATTTTCTTGCTGTTCAGTACTCCTCATAGTTGTTATATGAAACTGTACCATCATAATATGGGACTTCAATGTGTTCTGAAAACGCTGGAATGTACAGGTTAAAACATGAAGAATTAGGAGGGAATCAAACTATTTAACAAGCAAAAGTATGTTATGATGTTATGTATACTGAATGAGGATTCCAAATACTGCTTAACACTTCCCTTTGTGAAATTGTCTTGCAATAAATGGGAAATTTTTTATTATTGTTAGTCTTATTGTAGTTATATATTTAATAAGTAAAAATATATATTAAAAATGAAAAAATATACTTATAGGTTTTTAGCTCACTGATTTCTTCCTCTTTATCTAGTTTTTTAATAAAATATCCCTCAATTCAATAGCACAAATACCTTTGAAAGTTTTCTTGAAATATAAATTTTCTTTCTCTTTTTATTTGTCAGTTCATTGATTTCAGTGTTTAAAAACTGTAAAATTCCAAGCAGAGAAAAATTAACTTAAATTTGCAAAATACTTGATTAATAGTAAAATGTCTATGTACAGATAATCTCAATTAAATATTCCATCCAGAATATGTAATTTGCATTACACTCTTGCTTAGAAAAATGGATATAAAGAATTAGTAGATATTAGAAAGCCTTTTATGGCGGAAGGGCAGGTTCTGGTGATGGATGGCCGAGGCCATCTTCTGTGGCCATCGTGGCCAAACAAGTACTGCTGGGCCAAAAGGTAGTCATTGTTCGCTGTGAGGGCATCAACATTTCCAGAAATTTCTACAGAAACAAGTTGAAGTATTTGGCCTTTCCCAGAAAGCGGATGAACACCAACCACTCCTGAGGCCCCTGCCATTTCTGAGCCCCGAGCCACATTTTTTTGCTCACTGTGCAGGGCAGGCTGCCCCACAAGACTAAGCAAGGCCAGGCTACCCTGGAACCCCTCAAGGTGTTGGATGGGATCCCCCCACCCTATGACAAGAAAAAGCGGATGGTGGTCCCTGCAGCCCTCAAGGTTGTGTGGCTGAAGCCTACCAGGAAGTTTACTTACCTGGGGCATCTGGCTCATGAGGTTGGGTGGAAGTACCAGGCAGTAACAGCCACTCTGGAGGTGAAACGGAAGGAAAAGACCAAGATTCACTATCAGAAGAAGAAGCAACTCTTGAGGCTATGGAAACAGGCAGAAAAGAACATGGAGAATAAAATCTGCAAGTTTACAGAGGTTCTCAAGACCAACGGACTCCTTGTGTGAGCCCAATAAAGACAATTTGTGCCTCAAAAAAAATTTAAAAGCATTTTGGGTAAGAATGGATTTTTATCCACCCATAAAAGTCTCTTCCATTTTCCCTTTCCCAAGGATATCGCAGTGTCCCCCTTGGGCTTTCCTTGTTACCTAGCATCTCTGGGTCTGAGAATTGGAAAATATTTATTCTTTAAATTACAACTAATATCCAAGTACTAGTAAGTACATACCATGTTTGACTTTATGTGTCTGGATTTAACTCACTCAGTTTCTTTCTAGCTCCATATGTTTGCATTCAAATTTCCTGGTGTCATTATTTTACATAGTCCATTATGTAAATGATCACATTTTGGGAGGGGTGGGAACATGAGGATAAGGTAGGGAAGGGGTAGTGCTGGATGAACTGACTGGAAAGGGAACATTCTTGGGTGAGATAGAAACCTAGTACAGGGAATCTCACGAAACTCTACCAGGATAACCCCAGCTAAGACTCTTAGCAGTTGTGAATATGTAGTCTCAATTGGTCATCTTCTGAAACCAGGCAAGACATCCAGTAGAAGGATTGTATCAACAACCCAGGGACAAAGCCTTCAAAAGTCTGTCTTGCTTATGAGATATACTGAGGTAAGAGTAACACAGAGAGGGTGGGAGTGGCCTACCAATGACTGGTCCACCCTAATACCCATGCAACAAGAGTGAATCCAAACCAAACATCGCCTGGAGATCCAGGACCCAGAGTCTGGGTGGCCCAGAAACCTAGAATAAAAATAAATACAATGATAGGAAAAAATGTCATTGTAATGTTGCCTAACATTCTGCTATTCCCATTGGTCATACTCAATATGTTCAATAGTCATGAAAGCATTTCTGCACAACTGGTAGAAAGAAATGCAGAGACACAGAGTCAAACATTAGGCTGAGCTGCGTGAATGCTGCAGAAGAGAGGCAGGAAGGATTGTAGGAGCCAAAGGGTTCAAGCAAAACCACAAGAAAATCCACAGAATCCACTAACCTGGGCTTAAAGGAGATTAAAATGCCTTAACTGACAACCAGGGAACCTTCACTGGACGACCTAGTCTCTCTGCATATATGTGATCCTTGTGTAGTTTGGTCTCCATATGAGACTCATCACAATGGTAGCAGCTGCTGTCTTTGACTCCTTTACTGGCTTTTGGGACCCCACTACTTATACTGTGCTGCCTTGTCCAGTCTTAATACAAGGCAAGTTGATTAGTCTTACTGCATGCTATGTTTTGTCTAGCCTCCAAAGCTGGAGTTGGTCAGACACTAGAGAGAATAGCAGCAGAAGTCCATATCCCGTAATGAGGTTAACAAGAAATTTACTCTGGTGGGAGAGTAGTAGTTGAATTTTGGAATGTTTTGCTGTGAAAGTGCATTTTAAAATATTTTGCAATAATTTTGGAAATTATTTTGCACTAAGTAAACTTTAATTTTGCTTTAATCCTATTTTGAATTACTTGCTTTAAGTTTAATTTTAACATAGGTCTACTTGGAATATAGAGAGAAAGTTGGCAGAGTCAGAGAGATGTCATTTAGCTGCTGAAGGAGAAGAATGCAGGAATTTTACTACTGGCCACAGCCTTGTGTTGATACACAGATTAATACAAATTGTTAAATCTAAGATATAAGAGCTAATGAGGAATATGCTTGCCTGAGTCATTGTCCACACAGTGTTGTAATTAATATAGTTTCTGTGTGATTATTTTGGTCTGGGTATGCAGGAAACAAACAAGCATTCTCCAGTTACAAAATAGCACCCACTGTCTGAAACATGGATCCACATAATACCTAAAAGGAGCAGCCGGGCAGTGGTGGCACACACCTTTAATCCCAGCACTTGGGAGGCAGAGGCAGGCGGATCTCAGTGAGTTTGAGGTCAGCCTGGTCTACAAGAGCTCGTTGCAGACCAGGCTCCAAAGCTACAGATAAACCCTGTCTCTAAAAAAACAAACAAACAAAATCAAAAACTAAAAAAGCCTTAAAAAATCTCAGAAAAA
>JAQHUG010000490.1:298980-309310 GCA_028555095.1 Dicrostonyx torquatus | reverse complement strand
CATTATTCAGATTACTGTCTATTCTATGTAATCCAGTCATCTTCTGCCACATCTGTGAACTTTCATGAGTTTAAATGAAAGGTAATACATAGAACCCTAAAAGTTTCAATACTTTCCCAAAAGTTAGAAATTAAAAGATGCAAGTGAATGCCACTTCACTGAACATTTGCTGACCATTTTCCCAGAGAAATTAGTGAGAAAATGAGCAGTGGGTGTGTCTTTCGCAGGAAATATTAACTACTTCTAGGTGGAATAACATAGTGTGATCTCTACAGAAATAATAAGACATGCATAACATACATGGATTAAAAATATGGTCAGGAAACATGCTAATGCTCTGAAATATAAAAATTCAGTTGAGTTTTACAGAAAAGCAATGAATAATGAAAAATAAAAGGCAGAAAGAGCCTCAGATTACAATAAAACTATCTCAGTGTGTAGTCTGTGACTTCATCAAAAGCTTCTCAGGAGAAGCTGGAGAAGGACCTCCTCAGTGCCCGATCATCTTCAGCAGGATGATGAGTTCATGTGTCTACATCGTAGAAGGAAGGGAGAAAATGTTTAAGAAGAACTAGAGAGTACTTGTAAAATATGTATACTGAAGCAGAAAATCATTTTCATATGATTAGTAAGATTAAAATAATGATTAAGAATTAGCAAATTCCTATAAAAGATGTATTAATACTATTATAAATGCAATATTCACAAGTAATATAAAGATTGGGTAATGTGGGCATATAGGTGCCCATATGTGTCTTCCCTTTGTCTTAATGATAAACTAACTCTAAAATTTCTACAGAACCATACAAACATGTATATAAATATAAAATTATTTGATATATGCTCAAGGCTCTAATATGTCACTTACTAATTATAATTTAACTCATCTTAATAATGTCAAAAATATTAGGCAAAATGTTGCTCAAAAGTTCTAGGAAAAATGTTTATGTGTATGTGAACAAGAATGAAAAGAAGCCAAGAACTTCCTGCCACCTCAAAAGGGTCAAAGTGTGACTACTGAGCCTGCATTTCTGACCCTATAATGTTCTGCTGCAGTCTGAGGAAGGAAGGAAGATCATGTGATGGTTCATGATTAACAGCTTCTTGGTGGACCTATTCTACAAACTTCCAGACCATAATGAGCCCTGTTACTAAGGAGCCTACCCAAGAATGCTGGTAGAGTGTTTGGCCCTTTATTGATTGTTGGAGGAGGAGGCTGCTTGTTCTTCCTGGCCGCCCAACTAGCTTACATCTGAAATAATCACACAGAATCTGTATTATTTAAAACACTGCTTGGGCCATTAACTCCAACTTCTTATTGGCTAACTCTTCCATCTAAATTTAACCTATCTCCATTAATCTGTGTATCACCACAAGGTTGTGACATATCAGTAAAGTTCCAACACATCTACCTCTGGTGGCGGTGGTTCCATGGCATCTCCCTGACTCTTTCCTTCTTCCAGCATTCATTTCTGTCACCCCAGCCTACCTAAATTCTGGCCTATCAACAGTCCAAAATAGTCTCTTTATTCATTAACCAAGAAAAGCAACACAGATAGAGAAGGACTCACACACCAATCCAGATTATGTCCTGGGACACAGAACTCACTTGGCAAGTGTGGGCTTCAAGCTGCTATTTCTATGTTGCATTTTCCACCTGCACAGGTACCTGTCTAGCAGTGTCTGTGAGGTATCTGCTGGAATCTGGGTCACTGCTCCCTTTAAGAACTTTATTTAGTTGTGTAAGGTCTTTCATAGGGAATTAAAATAAGGTCTCAACCACTGAATATTTCCTAACAATCTCTGAAAATCATGCGGAGTCTGTAAGCTACCATTCCTCATTGACAATTCTTCAGGCTTAATTTCTTTAGGCTATAACATATTACCTAAATACTGGGATGGCAGGTGTCTTTGTACTTTCTCTGCAGCAGTAAACAACCCTGATTTGGTAAGACTCTGCTGAAGTTGTCCATATGTCTCAAGCAAAACTTTTTCACTTTATGGGAAAGCAAGATATCATCAATATCATGGACAATATAACCTTGTGGAAATTGATCTCTGACACTTCATATGGCCTGAGCCACTGATTCATAAATAACATAATTTTTGACCTAATGTAACACTATTTGCCATACCCTGAAATAAGATTCTCCAATAATATCTGCTCATTGGTCATTTGAAACTAACTAATGGAATACTAATTACAAATCTTTGACAATCTTGTGGTGCAAAACAAATGGCATAAATGCTATCCTTTAAAACTTAAATAATCTTAAAAGTATCTTCTGGTTTGACTGTAGAAAAAGTCAGCCAAGGGTGTAACACACAAGTTGGGTGCATAGTCTTATTAACCTCTCTTAAATCTTGTATTAATCTCCAATTTCCTAATCTCATTTTCACAAAACCAGGAGAATTCCATGGGGAATTGGAGGGTTTAATGTGTAATGTGTTACAGCTCTCCCTGAACTACCTGCTGAGAAGCTTATAATTTTTCATCTTTATAGACCACTGATTTACCCATATTGTCTCATCACTTTTCCAAAAATTGGATCTTCATGAAGTGCAGGCTATTCAGTGACTTCTCCTGAAAATACCAAAATCTTATCAGGGAGGACTTCTGACAAGTATGATTGGATCAATCTGTCTCTCATTCTTGCCCAGCCTATGACTTGAAACAACCCTTGCTGGAATATTTGTTTAGCGATAACTGTGTTGGGGTAATATTAATATGTGCCCATATGGGTCATAATTTCTAGGTCCTTGAAATTTACAGGTAAATGAGAAACATTCTATTGCCAAAAAGTTTCTTCACAATCCTCTCCATCTCTCCAGTAAAGTTCATTGCTAGCTTTTCTAGAATTTTGAGGTTTACCTATCCCATGCAACTGTGTAATAGTCTCCATTTTAGGCTACCTAGAAGGTCATTGACTGGCAGTTATGGCAAAGTTATCTGCACCAGTATCCAGATGACCAGAAAAAGCTTTTCATTTTATATAGAAGTGAATTCTGGTCATTGTGGACCAATGTCTTATAGCCAATAGGTATCAGATGAACCAAATCCAACCTCTCCTCTTTTACCTACATTAACTTGATTTCTCTGTTGATAGAGAACATCTTTAACTTTAAAAAAAAAGCAGCAGCTACAGCAATGCCCTGTGTGTGTATATGAGGGACCAATGTCTGAACAATCTGAATATGATCAGAGATGTCATCTTTCTTTCTAAAAACCTTAAAGCACCTTTACACATTGGATTACTGATATCAGACTCTTGGCTCCCTGAGGATGCAGTCTGCAGCTGACTGCTAGGCTAGGGCATCTATCTGTGTTCTCTGTCACTTGCCTGCTTGCTGGGAACCAGGGACCTTGGCTCACAATTATCTGCTGGGCCACTGGTGACAGCAGCAGCTTGAAAAGTCAGTCACATCATGGGCTCACCACTTTCACTCCTCCAAGCCAAGAAATAGATTGAAAATGGCATGGTTGTGCCACAAGTGTCAGAGAGGGAGATTTACAAAAGCTACAAATTCTAAACATCTCTGCATTTATGTCTACTCCACTCCAGCTCATTTGGATATCAAAATATATCCAAGCAAATGTACAAATAGCTGAATATTATTTCATTGCCCCAATTCTATAAATATTTACAATTTTACTCTTGAGTTATTCACCATACTCTAACTTTACTTTTTATCTGACTGCTCCATTTTTACTTAAACCTGTGGTTTCTCATTCATCTGTGGTGTCTAACACCTTCTCCTCTGTACCACTGGTCACATATCCAGGCACCATCTGTTGTACCCCATGTTGAAAGCCATCTGTAATAGCCATACGTTGGGGCAACATCTCTCAGGGTCCAGATCTGATGAGTACATACATTCCACATAGGGGCATGAGCATTAGAAATGCTAGGAAGGACAATCAGGGATACAAAAGAAATACAGAAACATAGGATAGTACCCGGGGGCAAGCAAGTGAATACTGATTGTACAAAGATTTATTTCTTATGATCTTTACATAACACAATCAAAAAAGAAAGAGGAAAAAATATTTTTGCCATGATATAAGGAAAAAAATGATTATCATCTTAATACCCAAAACACCAAATATTTATGGTGTCAGAGGTTTTTCTGTCTATGTGTTGCTTTTATTGATTAATGAATAAAGAAACAGCTTTGGCCTTGGTGTTATGACAGAACTATGTAAGTGGGGAAAGCTGGGCTGAATGCTGGGAGAAGGAAGGTGGAGAGAAGAGAGACACCATGGAGCTGCCACCTGAGATAGACATGGTAAAACTTTGCTGGTAGGCCACAACATTTTGGTGAGGCACAAATTAATAGAAATGTTAAATTAATATGTAAGAGTTAACCAATAAGAAGCTAAAGCTAATGGGCCAAGCAATGATTTCATTAATAAAGTTTCTGTGTGATTATATTGAGGATGAGCAGCCAGGAACAAATAAGTGTCTCAATACAACAAATTGGCAACAATGTGGCTATCTAAATTCACATAAAGCCTTAGAAGGCTTGGAAAGAAATTCTAGACACACAAAAAAAACAGAGTTTAACACAGCTTCATGCTATTTGCTGGCAGTGTGCCACAGCTCCTTTAAGAGAGCTTTTCTTAATTCAATAATAGCAAAAAAAAGCCATGCCTTTTTGAAATACTGGCTTTCTGGGCTCTGCTGCCAGTGTGACCTCTGGCTCTTTCAGAAGACAGAGCGTTTGGATGGGGTTTGAGAGAAGCATGCTGTGACTTGGTTGATGGCAATGTGAACTGACTTTGTGTCTGTAAGTGGGGCGATCTGTGTGGTTCTTGGAAGCAGTGAGCAGCTTCACCATTTTGAAACTGGCATGGCACCAAGTAATACCTTATGCACCCTAGTAATGTTGCAGCTTAGATACTTAAGCTCTTAGCATTTTAAGAAGTGCTTCTGGTCAGAAAAATAATTACAGATATGCAATAAAGACAAATCCAGATGAAAATTCCTATAAATGGGTCACAGTGTTTGATTAATGTATATAGGCTTGGACGAGAGAAGAAAAAGAATATAGACAGTAATAAAAAAGACATAAATGTTTTTTTAAAAAAATGGTAAAGTCCTTAAAGAGACAGAGTACAGACAATCACTGATCAAAAGGAGCAAATAAATAAGAAGCCATGTAAAGAAGGAAAATTCACAGAGTCTGGATTATGTATATTATTGTGTTTCCTTTGATTTTTATTTTGACTATGAAAAAGCTAAGTAGAGAGAGACATTTTATTATATGGACTACTATGTTGAACCAACATAAAGGTATCTTGATTCCAAAATTTAAGTCTAAGGATATGTTGCTTTGGAAAAGAGGTTCTTTTTTTGTTTGTTTTCACAAAAGATGAGAAGCTATGGATTTCTACCAGACAAATATGGTTTGATGGAACAATACCCCCTGAAAGGTTGTTGTAAACACCCCCACAAAGAAAATATTTTTCCCAATAAACAGCAGGAAATGGTTTGGAAAAACTACACCTGTATCCCAAAATACTGTTTATAGATGTTTATTTACATTTAAATGGGGATATGATATAGATTTGAATAATATACATTGATATAGATCTTAGTTTATTGATACAAATTTAAGGTCAATTTTGTTATATGTATATATGTATTTCTGATCTTCATTAAGGTGCTGATTTTGTATAGCTCATTTAAAATATAATGTATAATTAAGAAATATAAGTTAATAGATCATCATTTATGATAGTCAGGCTTATAGTCATGTTAGTTAGATTTTCCAGATGTATAGGAATATATTTCAATTACACAGGTATTCTTCAAATATTTCAGAGACTTTCAGATTATGGCATTTAAAATATTTGAATAACTTAGTACTTTTTATGTCAGTGAGACACATCGGCTCCTAGTAGCATCGAAGAGCCTTCTTGGCCATTTGGGCAAGAAACTGAACTTACCTGGACTGCTTAACTGGACATGTAGGACCCACAGAGAAATGACTGCTAAACTTTCCTAAACTTGAGAAGGTCTTTTGGGGGTTCCTAATTCATGAAAGTGTCTGCTAGACATTCTGCAGGACACAGAAAAATGTGATCCAATGAAATAAAGGGATCAGCAAAGATACTAACTGTCCATACAAGTCTCAAAACTCGATATGAACACAATATTTTTAGGCCTAATTACTTGGGCTTCATACATAGATTTCCTTATCCTTAACTTTATCAAAAATACTTGCTCTGTTTCTACTGTCCTCTATCTTCTGATTTCCATGGGAACTTCACTATGGATGGACATGTATCTCTATGGGCTAACATGGGCCAGTCTATTAGAGACTGATTTCCCTTGTACAACATCTGTTTATACCTCTCTACACTCAAGGGGTAATAAATGATTAAATTTGATATGGGAGTCCCCTCTGTATTCTCTTAATACATTTTATTACCATCGGTTAATAAAGAAGCTGCTTTTTGCTAATGGCTCAACAGAGTAAAACCAGGTGGAAAATCCAAACAGCCATTTAGATAGAGAGTAGGCAGTGTCAGGGTGACACCAAGCAACTGCCACAGGAGACAGACACACACCAGAATTTTAGAAGGAAACTATAACCCTTGTGGTAGAAAAAAAAATAATAAGTGGGTTAATTTAAGATGCAAATGCTGGCTAAAAAATATTCTAAAGCTATTAGTTAGACAGTATTGCAGGTAATATAGTTTCCTTGTGATTTTTTCAAATTTGGGCAGCTGGGCAATGAACTATCAGTCCCCTGCTACATAAAAATTGATTTATTTGTTTCAATAGCCATAAAACTGATCCCAATGCATAAGGCCGTAGTAATTGAGAGTCTTTGCTGATAAGGTGTCTGGAAAAGAGAAAGGGCACATATTAAAGGCTTACCTGAAAATTTATAGCTGTCATCTTACGGAGTATAGGTAAAGACACACTGGTACTGCTATATAATTTCACTTTTCTAATTTAAACATCTCACTCCTTTTAAAGCCAAAAGGAAGGTAAAGATACATGTGCACAATTATTCCCTGGGACTCTGGGGATAAAGCTTTGATATATGAACATACCTCTACTTGATATCTCTCAGGAAGAAGAAGGGTAATATCCCAGTATCCTTGTGATTTTAGACCAAAAAGTAAAACCACTCAGAGGGGATCTATAATTAATTGAAAGTCTGACACACAGCCCACAGTTTCCCTACTAACAGCTTGAGCTGTCTTACACTCAAATTTCTGGCTTTGCCAAATTTGATCTCAGAGCATACCTTGTATCATTTTTTTTCACTACTTCAATAAAATTTCAAGATTATTTGGTAGTCTGCCTCCACTCCAGAGGTTAAAGACAGCTAAACTGGAACAAGATTACCCTACTCTCAGACAACCGATCATTAACTGCCTACTCTAAGAGACTCATAGTGCATAATATCTGACAGCTGGGAAAGCTTTGTTAACCAATTATCTTCAAGATGTGGGACTAAGTTAGTGTATGGCTTACTGGGACCCAGAGACAAAGGGCACATGGCCCAGGTGCACTCTCTGTGTTTCCTACATAGCACCTGCTTCAGGAGTTTTTTGCCCTTAGAATAAATACAAATATAATTGCTTTATCTTTTAGTTAGCCTCATTATTTCCCAAATTGAGCTAATTTCTACAGTTGGCACCCCGAATTGTGGGGCTCAGGTCTCCAGTGGCTCTAGCCAGCTGTCATCAGGTTCACACCAATTATTTGAGTATAGAATTCCTGCCTGGCTGTCCTTCATATTTTCTCATTAAACATCTCAGAGAGCCTTGGCCACCAGTGATTGTGTGGCTAGCTTCTCGGTCCAATAAGGGATGTGGGCTTCCCTGCTTTCTTCCCCTATTTGTGCTAGTGTGGTCTCATACCAGTCATGGACTTCTGCGGAGCATACAGCCTATGATTTACACTATATAACTGATTTTAATCTGAGTATATCTTTTACTTTTAATGCCATAATCAGATTCACCCCAACCACACAGCTACAAGTGTGCCATGACACCCACTGGCAGGTAATGGTTATTGCACCTACTCTCGTTCAAACTCAGCCACAGGTAAGATTTATAATTTTAAAATATAAGTTATAAGTTTGTAATTTAAAAGGGTAAGATGATGGACAATTTAACAATGCAGGAGTTCAATAGTCTTTTCACTTATATCACATATGATGTTATGCAAGATTTATATGATTTTCCTCCTACATCTCTCTATTTAATTCTGAAGATTAGCTTTATCCTTCCTTTTTCACCTTAAAAGCATGGTTTGATAATAGGGCCAAGAATGAGGCATTTTTAAAAATAATACAGTCATTACAGACTGATAATGACCAACTAAAAGAGAAATTCCGCACTCTGGAGAATGATGCAACCAAGTTGATAAACAAAATCCAGTCAAATGAGGCACTTTTATAAATGATGCAGTCTTTACAGACTGATAATGATCAACTAAAAGAGAAATTCAGCACTTGGGAGAAGGATACCATCAATTTGGAAAAGCTAAACCTAGACAATGAAAGAGGGTGCTGGGACATTGTCTGATAGAATTCATATTGTTGAATGTATTGAACAAACTCTGTTGAAGAGTTATGATAGATTGACTAATATGTATGTCTCTCCAGGAAGGCAATATACATGCTACAAAAATTATGTTCAAGGATGAGACATTATTTTTACTGGAAAGACTTCAAACCTGGGACTCCTCAATGAGGGCATTAGAACAGAACACTAGACAGGAGATCCAGACTCTATAAAAGGCAGGGTTAAAAAAAATTGAAAAGATTGAGAAATTTATCAAACTTGATGAGCAAAGACAAAATTTACCCTCATCAGTACATACCAAACTCCAGGATAGCTTACCCAGAGTTTAACCTACTTTTCTGATAATATCATCAGAAAGAACATCTGGCACAAAATGCCCTAAGGTAGCCAAAGAATATACATGGGAGTCCATACATATGACTGATCTAAAAGTAATTAAACAAGCAATTGTATCTTATGGAATATATTCGTCCTTCATTAGCGAAATGGTCAAAATGTGGGTTTCATGCAAAAAAGCAATACCACAAGTCAGTACTAAGTTCATCTCAGTGGTCCTAGAAAATGGACCTCAATTAAATTGGAACCATTAGTAGAGAGGAAGCGACAATTTTTGAGCAATAAGGAAAAGCATAAGAACTTGAGATTTCCCAAGATCAAATTCTGGGTGAGGGACTTTACTCTGATCCTCAAGATCAGTCTCCTTACGATGAACACACCTTGTCCCTATGTACCACAGCACCTTTACATGGTTGGGACAGGACTCAGAAACTAGTTATTAGATTTGAATCATAAATACACGAAATGCTAGTCTACCTACACTAATTAACTGCATTTCTATAAGAAATTTTTTATTCAAAAGTAAAATAGACCAGCCCCTCGCAGTCCTGACTTCCTTGCTCATCTTCTCCCACCTTCTGCTGTTTGACTGCACCTTGGGAACTCAGTCCTTTGCTCTGATGTGAATGTGGGTCTCTGCCTCTATCTTCATCCATTGGACGAGATTTCTATGGTGATGATCAAGATATTCATCAATATGACTATGGGACAAGGCTAGTACAGGAACTCCCTCCTCTGCTGCCTAAATACCTATCTGGAGACACCCCTGTGGACACCTGGGATCCTCTCTACAGCCAAGTATCTTGCCAAACCTAAAATGACTCCCTTAAGGTAAATATCCTATTTCCTTCTCCAATAACCAACCTTCCTCAATCTCCACCCTCCCTCTCTCCCCAGCTTTCCCCAGCCCTTTCCTTCTTTCTTCTTTCTTCCCCCTCACCCCTTCCTCTACCCCCCTCTACCCTCTCCCCTATACCCTGCCCCGTGCTTTCAACTTTTGCCTGGCGATCTTGTTTGCTTCCAATTTCCAGGAGAATCTATATATGTTTTTCTTCAGGTTCACCTTGCTTTCTAACTTCTCTAGGTGTGTGACGTATGAGGTTAATGTCCTTTGTTTATGACTAGAATCCACTAATGAGTGAGTACATACCATAATGACACTGTGACCTATCTTCTCTGCATTATTAGGCTTTTTGGTAGCCCAGTCTATTTGGATGCACACCTTCTTGGGCCAGGATGGAGGGGGAATGGCCTTGGACTTTCCACAGGGCAGGTTACCCTGCCCTCTCTTAAGGAAGCAGGGGGAGGGAGGAGAGGTAGTGGGAGAGTGGCGGGGAGTACTGGGATAAGGGGAGAAAGTGTAAATTTTTGAAGGAAAAAAATAAAAGAAAAGAAAGTAAAATGGAGACCAATACAGGAAGACAGCAAACAGTGAATTATAGC
>JAQHUG010000490.1:277557-287816 GCA_028555095.1 Dicrostonyx torquatus | reverse complement strand
TGTTTTGTTCTTCCTAAGACATTTTTAAGTCATGTAGACAATTTTTATACAAAAATAATCTCAGAAAGAAGTAACTGATCTCATATATGGATGATAATGATATGATGAAAAATTAAAGAACTTATTGAAGTTGAAGTAACTGAAATGACTATAATATCTTCTTTCTAAATTTAAGTGTGTACTGCTTTTCTACAATGATTGCATTAAAAATTACACTTTTAAATATACATATTAAAATCATTACTACAAATGGTCATAAAAAGTGAACTAATATAAAATATAATATATGTTTCTATTTTTTAATGCAATTTTGTATATTGGAAAAGAGTATTGACAGTCAAATTTAAAGTGTGTGTAGACTTTATTTGTAATCTGGAAACCAAATGCCAGAGAACGGTAGCTGATTTCATAATGCTATCTTCAGAAGTCCCCAGTGGGTAGGACATTATTTTAGGGGTTCTATTACGATGACAAAACACCATGAATCAAAGAAAGATGTGGAAGAAACAGTGTATTCGAATTAAACTTCCAACTCACAGTTCATCATCAAAGGAAGTCAGGAAAAAAACTTAGGGAAGACAGGAACCTAGAAGGAACAGCTGATGCAGATGCCATAAAGCTGACTGGCTTGTTATGCATGGATCGCACAGCCTGCTTTCTTAGAGAACCAAGGACCATCAACCGAAGAGTAGCACCATCCCCTATTAGTAATTAATGAAGAAAATATCCAACATCGTTACTCACAGCTCAATCTCATGAATGCATTTTCTCAACTGAGATGACCACTTCTCTAATGACTGTACCAAGTGGCAAGAAATACAAAACTACTTAGAGAAAGTATAGATATCTGAGATGTACCTGACTCTGAGGTAACAATGCTCTAAAGACTGCAGAATTTTCAAAACTTAACTTGGAGTCTTCTGCACACACTAGAAAAATGATGTTCTCCTGAGCTGTAATCTCAGGATTATAATTTAAATTCATAAAACTACTTGTCTAAATTAATCATCTTGCCTGATTGTTTTTGTAAAAACCTGAGAATAATCCCCCAATCTGATGCCTTTATTCAGTCTAAGATACTTATCCATATAAAATAGCAAAGTATTTGGTATATATATATATTTTCTACAATATGATAGGATATTTGCAAACTATGATCTGTAAGGCTTATTTCTAGGAGCTTATTGGTTTTTATGCATGCACGTGTGTGAATATATAAGATAAAGAAATACATACCATACCATGGATACTTTTTATTCTCTGTCAATGAAAATCACATTGTTATTAGCGTAACCAGAAAGTTCCTGTGACTTGGTATTACATAGAAATGATTAGGACAGCTTAGAAATATACTGTTTTAGATAAGGTAATGATTTGAATAAGTATGTCCCACCATAAACACATTGTCTTGAAGGTTTGATCACCAGGGTGTAGGACTATTAGGAGGTGTGGCCTTATTGGAGTAGGTGTGACCTTGATGGAGGAAGTGACTCACTAGGGGTTTGCACTGAGTTATCAAGTGCTCAAGTCAGTTCTAGTGTGTCTATTCTTGCTGCCTACAGAGCCAGATATTGCCTAGCACTTCACTTACAAGAAATTTCTTACAACAAATGGTAACTTTGTCATTGTTGTGTATCATGGCATTAAATCTTTGTGATTAAAAAAGTAATATATAGAAAAGATAGCTAAATGTAAGTACAGGTATTTACTTCTCTAAATTATTCCCACATATCTACATTTTGTTTAAAATATGCTTCCCCATGGATACCTTTAACACTATTAGTGAAATGTAAGCTATCTTTCTGGGAGGATTTGAAAGATCATTGTGGACATGGATTTAAAAAAACTGTAAAATTACAAATGGAGGAAAATTTTACATAATACTTATAACAAGAATTGTTAATACTCAAAATTCTATGTACAGGTAACCTAAATTTAATTCACCATACCATGTTTGTAACTTGGATTCAACTCTTGATTATGGATATAACAACAAACAATATGTAGGTATGAATATTTAAACACAGAAAATATTTAAACAGTTATAAAATAAAAGATATCTTTATCATTCATTTGCTGATAGAGGGAAAGACCAAGTTATATAACCCCATTATATATAGTTTTCTGTGTATCATATAAAACTTAAACTAAAGAAAATGACTGAAAACAAGTTTAAATATACTTTAAGTTTATTTAATGTAAAACAATAATCAAAATATGTAAAGAAACTGGTTATTAAATGTTTGAATAAAATGGGTTAATTTATATGTACACTTGCAAACAAAGGACATCCCAAAGATTCAGTGTAACTGTATTAGGATAGGACATAGCCCTACCAGAGTAAATTGTTACGTTAACCTCACTACATAATTGAGAAATAAGACTGCCAGAAGTCTGCTGCTCCTGTCTACAGCTCTGTGGGCATGACTAGGAAACTCTCTAACTTATCTATATACTAGAGAAATTATTCTTCATTCCAAATATTCCTTGGGACAGATTATCCTGTCCAGTAAAAGACTATAGAGTTTTCCCTCACATTAAAAATGTCTAAGCCATATAGAAGCAAATGTCAATTATGCTGCTTTCAATGTCTCATAAATGTCATATAGAATGCTGTGATCTGGGAAATCTTGTACATAAGCCTATATCATACAAATGGTGTGGGACCTGCATGATAGTGCAGTTGGTCATGATCTTTACCCTGGATTTCAACACTTCCTCTTAGCAAAAGCTTATTACATGGTTCACATTATAACTACCTATACTCCCTGAAAAAGGGAGGCTACGAGATGCTGTTCTGAAACTCACAGCTTTGGGTGATTCATCAGAATATCAAAGTAGTGTCTTTGAAACTTTGCTGGGCAGTCCTACAAAAATTATTCATTAGGATTTGTTCTCTATTCTGAATTTGCTATTAGATGCCGAATATAACAGACTTCCTTTTCAAGGTTTCCAGGTACTAATTCCTTATACAGGTGTCTAATGTTAACAAATAGCTGTAAACAATTACATATCCTTCCACAGGTACATGGTCCAATCAGTTTTAAAACCACATTTCATCTTGTTAGTCAACACTTAAATTAAGCATTATGTTATAATCTTAAATTTTCAAACAATGAGGTAGTAGTGGAGACACAATACATGATTCTGAACTTTTGCTGGACAGTGAAAAATGTCACCAAGTCAATGGCCTAGCATCTTGTGATAAACAGCAATGACATAAATCAACAGACTTGCTAATATCTATGACAAAACATTTAAAGATTTTTAAAGATGGTTTTCTTAGCTGTTCTCTTCCTACAATAATGATAAAACTGCCCTAACTATTTTTATTAATTATACCATCTTGAAAATCTATCACAGTACTAACAATTTCACTTCCATATGTTTCAAATATGACCTCTTCACATAGCATTCTTCAATAATATACACTATCACCAAATAGTTGTCTTGTGTTCTGGACATTTGCCATCTCCTTAGTCTTACTGTGGCCTATTATATGGACCATAGTCTGAGACACTCTAATTGCTGCCCTTTCTACAATGCTCCTTTTGGGATCAACAAAGATGGAATTCTCCATTCTCTCCTATGTATTATTTCTCTAAGTGTCCATATTTAGCTATCATCACTACATGTATCTAATATCTCATCCTTCCCTACCCTTTTCCAGATATTATTACCAATCCACCAACTCATCAACTTTGAGGCATGAACCTTTCTTGCTCTGAAATCTCTAAGTGGTGAAATGCATCCACTGTCATGTGTGCTTTCTTGAGTTCTTGCTACTATTTATCACTTAACAATTTCTCATGATCTTGATGTCATGCATAGATTCATATTAGTTCTGATTGCTTCTGATTAGATATATGTGCTTATGAATATGATGGATTAAATACCAATCAGCAAAGAGAAAATTAGAGAGGTATCAAACCTAAGAAGGGACATCAAAATTGAAACCTGAGAAATCTCCGTTAAAGGTACTGTTTGAACAAGATAATATTTCTCCCTGAGTGTTGCAGTAAAATCATGTAAAGTCGAAGAGAAAGACAGAAATGAGTAATTTACCAGGGACTCTGCCTCCAATTGACAACAGATAGACCAGCTAGTGGTGCTTGGCGACTGAACTTGTATCTGCTACTTGGAGCTTTATCATGATTTTTTACATGAAAGCCTCCATTTCTGTCTGAAACCTTCTGATTGTGATACTGGACTGCCAAGTACAACATGCTGCTGACTTTTTGGAATCTTCTTTTGCCATGTGCTCTGTTTACATATTACACTGGATTCGGTCTTTCTGTCTTTGCATTTGTGTATTGCATTTACAATTGATTTTTTATGTGAGAGGTAAATACATATGTGAATGCAGGTGTTGGACAGAAGTCAAATTAAAGTTTCTTGGTTTTAAAAATCGCATGCTCTTTGATTTTTAAGATTTGCTGAAGAGAAGAATAAAGGATTGTAAGTAAGAACCAGTAGGGTTGGAAGACAAAAAAGGAAGCATAACTTTTCAGACAAAATAGGACACAAATGAACTCATAGAGACAGTTGCAATATTCACAGAACCTACCTACACAAGAGTAAGACAGCTGGGGTCACAGCAATGAAAAGGTAAAGTCATCATCTCTCATCCCAAACCAAAGAGCGATCTTCGATATACAACTACTCACAATAAAAAAAAATAGATTTTTCCCAGGGGAGTCTCACTGGGGTAAAAGCAGCATTAAAAGGAAGCCCAATGTTCAGGAGCAGACCATCAACACAAAATGAACTCAACTGTATCATTGGATATTTTTCTTCAAATTATTTGTCATGTTTTTATATCATTTATAAAATGACTTATACATTATAATTTATGAATTTGTTTTTATTGGAATCCTATATGTGCATGTGGCTCTCTGTGTATATCTACTTGTCTTGCTTTTTTGTCATTCTTTCTCTCTCCCTCTCAGTTTTCTCATATTCAGGTTTATAGTTGCCTGTTCGTCTTCAGAAGAAACAGACTGAGAAGACACAGTCTTACTTAGATGGGTAGAGAGATATGAAGGACCCAAAGGAGATAAGGGGAAAAATCATGATCAGAGAAGACTGAATGAAAAATTTTCAATTAAAATATTTTATTCAATGTTAATAGAAACTGTGTTTGTAAAATTCTTGCTCACCTTGCTATCAAAATTCTATCTCATCTCCTGTCTCTGTCTCTCTATCTTATTTATTTCTAATGGATCACTTTGATGTTACCTACATGTGCATGGATAAGGGCAATCTACTAGAGAATGGATCCCATTCAAGGCAAACATCCCTAAAGAAATCTTTTCCATCACCAGAAGCCCACTAAATAACAATAGATATACAGATAAGAGTGGAACTTCATGAGTCCCTCTTCCAGATATGGTGAAATATTGTCTAGCTTGAACTGATATCAGTCTTTTGCATTCAGTTTTAGCTGTTGTGAGTTCATGGGTTCAACTGTTCCGTCATGCCCAGAAAATACTGTTACAATGAAGATATCTACTATCTCTGCTAATTTGAGACAGTAGGGAAAAAACAGATACATGTCTGTCACTTTTCCTTATATCCTGTAATACCCTGGGGTTGACAGTCCATACACTCCCCTGACTTTGATATTTACATAGGTATTATATGAAGAAAAGTTGAGTTGACTTATTCCACAGACCAACATGTTCATTGAAAATGTTCCATGCCCCTTACTCCACATCCTTTCCAGCTATCATTGGCTGACAATGGGTGCTGACTGAGAAGCCAATGATAATGGCACTGGGATTTGATTCTACTGCATGTACTGGCTTTTTGGGATCCTAGTCTGTTTGGATGCACACCTTCCTAGGCCTGGATGGAGGGGAAAGGGCCTTGGACTTCCCACAGAGCAGGGTACCTGCCCTTTTTTAGGACTAGAGGAGGAGGGGGAGGGGGGTGGGAGGGAAATAGGAGGAGGAAAGGAGGTGTAAATATTGAATGGCATTACTTATAAAGCAATAAAATAAAATAAAATGTTTGAAAAAATAAACAGTTTGAAGGATGGTCATGAAACTTGCCAATGTTTAAATGACGTCTGGATGCTAAGAGCATTATACTTCCTTACAGGTGTGAATGTCTAACTTCAGAGTAAATGACTATGAAAAGAGATATTCTTCACAGTTTATATGGGATAGGAAGCTATAAAAAGACAGGAAAATTTCTAGTAATATAGTGTTTTCTTTTTTTCTTTCAGGATCATAGTTCAGACTTAGAAAGAGACAAGGTAGTATAGGTATGCTGATATACTGCTAGACCTAAATAAAATAACTATTCATAGTTCCTATAAATGTAATGCGGTTGTATGCAATCAAAATCTCAGTTACTTTAGAGAAGATGACTATACTGCCAAAATGTGTCATTGACATACATCTAAATCCTCTTATTTTATGAATATATATGTATGCATTTTCATCCATAAGTTCACATGGAAGCACAGATGTTACATTCTACTCATACTCATGAAAATATGCACCAGTGAAATATCAATAACATAAAATTATCCAACTAATACTTTCTGGTTACATATTTTGATTAATAATGAATGGATTCTACAATTATAAATTATGTTATTACCAATTAACATAATTTTGTGTTGTTTCTACATATATTTGAATATCAACTTACCTTTTATTGTGAAATGATTACATTATACTCACAATTTTTCTGCCTCATCAGTCTTCCTCAAGATGTTCCATCAAATTATCCATTCTTTGCATCAAATCTCTAGTGATCAGCTCCTTAAAGAAAATCAAATACTGCCCTTTAATTTCAAAATTGACTCTCTTTGTCCATACCCTCTTGGATCTGTGCATAAATACACATTATAAAACTCTTAGTTATAATATGATCATCTGAATACCTTTATACCTCTGTCAAACCACATTGAAAGGTGTCTAAGAAATCTCTGGACACAAGTAAGGCTTTAGTATTGTGATGTGGGAAGAATTTTTTAATATATCTTGCTTTTATGGCTAGTGAATAAAGCTGTTTCGGCCAGTGGCTAAGCATGATAAAGCTAGGAGGAAAAACTAAACTCAATGCTGGGAGAAAGAACACAGAGTCAGTGAGAAGCCATTAGCTGCCTGCAGAAGACAGACACCTCTGCCTCCGCTGGAGCATACCAAAACTTTGCCAGTAAGATAAAACCTCATTGTAATGCACAGATTAAAGGAGATGGGTTAGTTTAGGATATAACAGCTACCTAAAAATATGCCTAAACTATTGACAAACAGAACTGCAAATAATATAATTTCTGTGTGATTATTTCAGTTATGGTGGTCAGGAAATGAACTAGTAGCTTCCCCCAACAGATTGGCATGCTAATGTGGACTGAAACATTTTGGGTTGATGTCTACTCCCACTTGGGTCTGGATGCTTTTGTGTCCATTCAGGGTAGAGAGGAAAGTAACTGAGACCATAGCGATGGCTCAGTGCTCCTTGCTTGGACAGACAGCAGAATCAGGTATGCTAGGGGTGTATAGGCAGGAGAGCATGGCGGATTCCCACCACAATACAAAGAGATATTTCCAGGCCATGCAGTGTGCTGCATGACACATTTATCTTTTACTCAGATAAAAAGGGTTTATATGCTGCATGCTTCTTCTCAGAATTAAAATGCTGAACATAACTCCTACCAGGCAGTCCCAGAGCTGGCAGTAATGAAACCTCTGCCATATTGTAAGGCAGAAAGAGGTGGAGTCAGCATCAGGGCTGCAGAAAGAACAATGAGTACCATTTTTAAGCATTCTCGATCAAAAAATAATTACAAATACACAATAAAGACAGATTGAGATAAAAATAAGACATTTAAATGAGTTACAGTGGTGGATAAATACAATAGTTTTGGAGAAAAAAAGTATAGACATGGAAAAATAAAAATAGTCTACAAAATAAAACAAAGTCTTTAAAGAGACAGAGTTACAGTCATAAATTAAAAAAATAAAAAATAAGCTGCATGAAAATAAAATATACACAGAAAGTCTAAACTACGTATACTATTGTGTTTCATTAAATTTTTTGACTGTTAAAGATCTTGTATGGGCTACTAAACTAAAGCAACATAAGTACTTTAAAGGTACCTTGACTTCAAACTTTGGATCTAAGAAATGTTACTTTGAAAAAGAGATTCTACTTTTGTTTCCATGGAGGATAAGAACCTGTGAATTCCTTCCAGATTAATTTAGTTCAACCAATCAAGACTCCCTAAAACAATGACCCAGATATTCCAACATCCAAGATGGATTCAAGACTGCTGCCTCAGATGGACATACCACACAGGAAACTCCATGACTAACCTGATTATCAATACCCCCAATCAGTTAAAGTACTCTAGACAACAATGCCCTAATTCCGTAAATAGTTGCTAAAAGATGTTTGTTTACATTTAGGGGGGTATGTTATAGATATGAATACTTTGCATTGGTATGGATCTTGATCTATTGATACAAATTTAATGTCAATTTTGGTAATTATATATATATATATATATATATATTTCTGCTCATGATTAACATATTGTGTTTGTGCAGCTCATTTAAAATGTAATGGATAATTAAGAAATACAGGATAATAGAAAATTATCTATAGTGGTAAAGCTTGTCATCATCTTAATTAGGTTTTCTAGATGTACAGAGATATATTTCAAATGGATAGTTATTCTTCAAATCTTACAAACACTGACAGAATATAGCATTTAAAATGTCTTCAGGACAATGAAACACATCTGCTCCTGACAGCACCAATTACTTCAGGAGGAAGATAGACATCCTGACAGCACCAATTACTTCAGGAGGAAGATAGACATCAAGGAGGCTGTTTATGGAGCTATTTGATCAAGAATCTGCTCTTGTCTGAACTATTTGATTGGACTTTCAGGACACACAGAAAAATGACTAAATGACTGCTAAAGCTGTCTTAAAAAGGTGAGACAGTCCTTTGGGGTTCCTGCTTCATGAAAGAGTCTACCAGACATTCTCCAGGACACAGAAGAGAGTGACTGACAAACTGACAATATAGGTAAAACTGTCCTTAAAATGTCCTACTTCAGAAAAACGTCTGCTGGATACCACCGATCAGCAGGCTGAAGATGGGGGCCCCAACATGACAGTAGAAGTTTGGGTGACTCTCCAGGCAGTGAAGATGTCTCTGTCAATTCTAGAGTTATGGAAGTTATTTATAATGCATTCAGATTTCCAGTTTACTTTGGTAACATTTTATCCTTCGGGAGTCTTTGATAAAATTAAAATTACAGTTATGGTTTTCTTTAGGTATGTTAAAAAATAAAGTAATTATAAATATTGTAACTATAATTCTTCCTTGATACCTGTTTTGTTATATGTAATTTTATGTTAAAGTTAAATCCTTCTTTTTCACTTAAACAGAAAAGGGGAAATTGTGTAAGAAGTTCTTTTCTATAAAGTGTTGCTTTAATTAGTTAATGAATAAAGTTGTTTTGGCCAATGACTTATCAGAATAGAGTGTGCCAGAAAACTAAAATTAATTCTGGGAGAAAGAAGGCAGAGTCAGTGAGAAGCCATGAAGCCACTGGCGGGAGACAACATGGTCCTCTGGATCCTGTAGTAACTTTGCCAGTGGCCACGACCTCATTGTAATGCACAGTTTAATGGAAATTGGTTAATTTAGGATATAATATCAAGATAAAAAATATGCGTAAGCTGCTGGCTAAAAAATATTGCAAATAATATAGTTTCTGTATGATTATTTTGAATCAGGGTGGGTGGGAAATAAATTAGCAGCCTCCCCAAACAGTATCCCCCATGTAAATGAGCATGTCCAGGAATGTTGTATGATTCTAATTGTGCATTACTATTTAAGTGAAATTATTGCCATGATCTAAGATTCAAAGAGAAAAAAATATTTCAATATTGTTTATTTTTGAGTGTCATTTACTTCAGTTGATGTAGGAGGGTCCATCTTTATTTCTGTTCTTTTCATTGATTAATAAAGAAGCTGCCTTGGCCTGTAAGACAGGACACAGCCCTTAGGTGGGTGGAGTAGACAGAACGGAAGGTGGTGAGAGAGAAGGAAGTGGGAGAGCCGCCACGATCCTCCGCCCAAATGGACATACCTTAGAATTATCCAGTAAGTCACCACCTCGTGGTGACATATAGACTTTTATAAGGGGTTAGTTTAGATGTGATAGCTAGCCAAGAAAAGGCTAGAGATAATGGGCAAGGCAGTATTTAAATGAATCCAGTTTGTGT
>JAQHUG010000490.1:262984-276937 GCA_028555095.1 Dicrostonyx torquatus | reverse complement strand
ATATTCTCCATCATATTCATAATGAATCATAAGGTTAGGGATTGGAATAATGTTAAAAGAACATGATCAAGCCTAATGCTGATGAATGCTTCTATCCTTTGAAAGTATGCAGAGTACTTTCTGGCAACATAAAGTATATTTAATAAGAATAAACTATCTAATTGAACAAAAACTTAATTTATCCACATTTTTTTGAAAATAAAGTATTTGGCATTATTAGCCATTCCAACATATTATGAAGTATAAATAATATCTTTACCATTATTAATTAATGTTTTAGGTGGGACTATATGTGAACTCATTATGCACTGACACACCAAGTTGGGTCATTGAACCAATTCTGGAAGTATATTGGTGGCATGCCTACCTGGGGAATTTTTCCCTTCATTTATTGATTGCTTTTAAATTACTATCATATATGAACTTATTTTGGGATGCTTCTACAGTAATAAGCATGAACAAAACTTCCAAATGGTCAAACCACCTACAACCCCAATATTAATAAAATGTTTGGACACAAAGTCCTATTCCTATCAGAAATACTGATGAAATTTATATCTGTTGAGAAATGGAAAAAACAGATTTTTCAAATGGAGTCATGAAGAATATTGCCACCCTCTATACCTGGCTCCATGCCCAGGAGTCATAGGTAAACATAGATGGAATTCATGTTTATGATCATTTTGTTGTTTGTTTTGTGTATGTTTTGTTGTGTCATTTATTGTTTTGTTAGGCTTTCTGTTTGCTTTTTCTTTTTTTATTTGAGACACACACACACACACACACAGAGAGAGAGAGAGAGAGAGAGAGAGAGAGAGAGAGAGAGAGAGAAATGTACAGTACACATGAACAAGTAGGATTCCATATATGGAAGTGCAAACCTTGTAAGGAACTACGCCAAAGGAAACAAACTCTGCTCTACACTGGAAATATGAAACAGCACTGTAAATTTAATTGTTCCTAATGCCGCCTTGTTCAGTCTGTTTTTGTGCAGTCTAAGGAATGAAGATCACATAGATCACCTTGTCTTTTGACACAAAAGAAGGCAATGCACCCTGTCTTGGAAACATGAATGAAGTGTGGTGGTTATAGATCAAAACAGTGAGCAAAAATCATCTCTCAAGATTTAGAATGCTGAGTGAAATAGAATGCATTCCTTCAAAAGCTGATGAAAACACAAATCTACTTTTTTATGGTTTGGATCAATGATGTGCTGGATTCTCATGTCTACATAAGATATTCAGAGCTTGTTCTCTAGCAATGATTACTGTGGTGGCATATTTATAATAACTTTACATCTGAAAACCCTCTGTAAGTGTCTCCTGGGTGGGTTTCTCTAGAGTTGTGGCAGTTCACGCATCCCATGCTATCAATCAGATTTAAGTGTGATCTAACCTAGAGCTTCATCTCAAGAAGGATGGAAGTAAACACACATATCTTACAATATGGTGTCTGAAAACAGTCTGTAAATGGGTCTCCTACTGAGCCGCTCCAGGGTTGTCATAGTTCATGCATTCCATTCTTATCAATGAGCTCTATCTACCACATAATTGGGAGCTTATCACTGTATCCCCTGTGCAGTAGGGCAGGTTTGTCTATACAGTAACAAGGGATGTTCTGCAGAGGAAGAAGTATGGACAAGGTTTGTGGCATGATCGGACAATCTGTTATTCTTTGTGATTCTGCTTTTTCCTGCTCAAACGCAGAATTTTTATCCGTCTTTGTCCATCCTGGGTCATGAATAGGTATGGCTTCCATCTTTTACATACCCCAGGATTTTCCAAATTGTGAAATAATCTCTAAATTGTTAATTGCTTAAATCTGATAAAACAATGGTGTCTTCCTGCTCATGCAGTTTATTTGTAAGCAGTTGTAAAATAGTGTGATCTAAACGGCTAAGAGAGAAGCCATGTAGCCCACCTGAGATGCTGGGAACTTTACTCGGTAAGCCACAGCCACGTGGCTTAATGGAGATGGGTTAAATTAATATATTAGAGGTAGCCAATATGAATCTAGAGATAATGGGCTAAGCAGTGATTTAATTAATATAGGTTCTGTGTGATTATTTCAGTTCTGGGTGGCCAGGAAGAACAAGTGGCCTGCTGCTGCACTAAAGACGTGAGTTATGTTCCTGAGCAAGAAAATCACTGAGCTGGATTTGGTGTGGTGAATAATCATGAAGGCTACACTAGATTTCACTTTCAAAATATTCAATTAGCCTCTCAGGTAGAACATTATTCTATTTTCATCTGAAAGGAGATTCCAGTAAATAAAATCTACTTTAAACAATACTGAGGTGTTATTTTATTACTGGCAATATCAAGGTGGGAGAGAGAGACTTTCACAGATATTTAGTTCCCTATTGTTGAATTCCATTTAAACATGATATGTTCGTTTAAACACCATTGTTAGTCCTAGGAATATACATAGTAAATATATGATTTTCAGTAATTTTATCAATTTTCCTCAAATGTCAACATCTTCTCCATTTTATTTATTACCAGAATATCTGATTGCACTGAAATGCAATATAAATCATTTTTCCACATAAAAAGTGTCTTGATGGTTCAGACTCTCACCTGTATTATCCATCTTCCCACATTAAAAAAAAACAAAACTTGTTTCATTGTTCAGCTGAGGAGAGTAATGAAGGCTCAGTGAGTGTGTATCCTGTTCCATGTCATCTTGTTGTTACTTTTATTTCCTGCAAGCTCAGGAAAATTTACCATGTGAATACCTGCAATTTTAAAATAATAGGTTACTACTTAATTTGCAAAATCATTCCTTTGGGTCTATTTGATAATAAAATATATAAAATATAAAAGGGAAGAAAAACTACAAATCTGTACACCTGTTGACAATGAACTGGACAGAATATGAGATAATAAACAATTAAAACGTCCAGCATGTAGAAAACACAATATATTGTGTAGGGAAGCAGCACCTGGGCAGAGCCTTAAAGGACAGCACTTCTGCATGTTGAATAGTAACCAGGAATGTTCACCCTTCCCATCTCCATCTCACATTGTCCTGGAAGGTTTCCTCAAAGCAGTTTGTGGGGAAAATAAATACTAACTGGTTCCTGTTCTTAGATGTCTGGTGCCAATGACAAACGGGGTTTTTACGTCTTTGTTAAAGGGCATAGCCTTGTGAAAGTAAAGCACACAGTTATCAAGAAGATACACGGAGATCTAATGACTTCAGCAGAATCTAAAACATAACAAAATAAAGAGTTCAATCTAGCTATTTATGTGAGTAATCAATAATCAGAAATGGAATTGGGCAGCAAGTGGTTTTACAATACCACAAACTCAGGGAAATGTTCTCTGCCAGTGTCGGCTCTCGGGATGCAGAGAGGAAGCTTGGCTCTACTACGTGAGTTGGAACCTCATTGAGCAGCAAAGTCAGACTCTGTATGAGAAATTAATGATGTAATTTAAAGAACAAATATGAATAAATAGATGTGAGTATTCTTAAGGTTATAAACATGTATTTAGGATTATTAATAACATGCATTTATATTATTTTAAACACAGCCATTAATTGAATTTAGAAAGCCAATAATTCTAAAAGCTATTTAGAAATTACTAGTATTCCATGCACTGTAAAAAAAATATTACTTTCTCTCTATACCAAAACTCATTTAAACTCATAAGGAACTGTAATTATACGAAAAACATTGATACAATATTCAGACAGAAAAATAAAGCGAGAGAATTAGAACTTTCACTCATATTTCAAAACTTACTACAAATTAGTTATCATGAAGTCACTTGGATATGATATATAGTTAAATATAGATTAGTGAAATAAAATCACATGACCCAAAATTAACACCTAAATACATTTGTACATATGTGTGAGGATTCTGCTATATGTGCACAGGTATATGAAGACAAGGTCAACATAAGTTCTCTTCCTCCATCCAAATCCAGTTTATTTTCTTTGAGAGAGTGTCTGTCATGGATCCTAGAGCTCATCAGCCTATTAGACAGAACAGTTCTGAGATTACAGTAGGACTCTGTGTGTGTGTGTGTGTGTGTGTGTGTGTTTATAAAACATCAATGAATATCAAAACTTTCTGAAATTTTCAGAAGACACTAATTTTTGAAACCATTGAGAAAAGTTAACACAATATAAAAATTGAATTACTGTCTTAAGAGCACACAAATTAAGATTTCCCATAAAACAACACATACCTAGATATGAAAACTTAGCAAAGACAACTGTAGAGTATGAATTAATTATTGAAACAGTTAATTATTGAGAAAGAAAAGTAATATAGAGGCAGAAATGACTGAAAGAAAATGAAATATCAATTAACATTAAATATGCACTTTGTAAAATGAATTACATACTCAAACATGTGTGATGACACAAATATAGGACTTTCCTGGAACAGTGATTGTCAGTTAGGTAAGGTGTGGGGAGGAGACACAGAAATAGAAAAGCAGTCTGAATACAAGCCCCATGTAATGCGGGACATCACTACCTGTCTCTTTAAACCCTTATTTTCCTTATAATGTCTCTTATGGATCACAAATCCGAATAAAGTGTAACATAAAGCAGCAACAACCACACAATAATAGACGAAAACTTTCAGTAAAAATCAAAATCTACAACAGGTCCTGACATAACTAAGTAAAAAGATATTTCAATCAAGAGATTAATTATTTTTTCTTTTTTATTTATTTTTATTGAGCTCTACATTTTTCTCTGCTCCCCTCCCTATCTCTCCCCTTCCCTTCAAACCTCTCCCAAGGTCCTAATGCTCCCAATTTACTCAGGAGATCTTGTCTTTTTCTACTTCTCATGTAGATTAGTTTATGTATGAAATTAAGTATTTTTAAACATCACATTAGATAAGTTCACTGATCCGAAAGTATAAAATATTCCACAACTCTAAGAACTACATATATAATATTATAACTTCTCCTTTCTGCAAAGCAGCTCTACATGGATTCAAAATTCACAAAATAAATAAATCTAAACACAAAGGATGATCAAAAATGACAAGAAATAGTTATTTTATAGTCATTCTGAATTATATAATACATATGAATTATGTGCATAGACTATAGGACATTATACAACTTTAAAAGGTAATCTGCCCAACAGAGGCCATGACTACCTAAGAAAAACATCAGAGCCATTCAGTAGAACCTAATTTGTTTAGGGAGACCAGGAGACTTTTATGAATATCGTCTATACTACCTACTTTGAAGTGGAAGTTAAGTCCATTTTGCAGCAACACTATGACTTTCTTATAGATCTGTAAGAAAGCGAACAGGAACAACATAAAATCCTGGTCCCTGAAGATTAGTGATCAGAGACCAGAAGGTGTTAGGAAAGCTGTGGAAGAGAAGGATTCAGTAGTCTAATTTAGTTACGACAACTTTGAATGACAGTGCCCAGCATGGCGAGATTTCACTAAAGGTGCTCTTCCAACTTACATATCTTATCAATAACTAATATCTACCTAATTTAACTCAAGTCCTGCTTTAAAAGACGTAAATTATGCCTAATACTGTAAACCACACACATGACAAGGTTAATGAATTCATGGAAGTTGAGGCTCTTACCACCACTTTCATAAAATATAAAATCCAACTGCATTGCTAGTTTTGTCATTATATGCAGAGAATACTCTAGGGCTAGGAACAACAAATGGATTCACCAGGTTATATTTATATACCAATATTGTTCGTGCATGTATATACATAACAGTAATAAGCAATGAAGAGGTAATGAATTTGAGAGTGGAGTAAGGAGTAAACAGTCAGAGTTTGAGAGACAGTAATGTGCAAATTATGAATATACACAAGTGTGTATTAAATGCTCAGAGATGTAAATTTCAAAAAATAGAGCAAAGGAACTTAGAAAGTACAGTTCAGTAGAGGAGTAGGACAAGAAAGGAGAATTGGGATGAAAATGACCCAAAATCAATTATTATAAATGTATGAAAATTTTATATTGATTATGAAAAGTTAATCTAATAAGAAAAGACTCAACAGCCGGGCGGTGGTGGCGCACGCCTTTAATCCCAGCACCCAGGAGGCAGAGGCAGGCAAATCTTTGTGAGTTCGAGACCAGCCTGGTCTACAAGAGCTAGTTCCAACGCAGGCTCCAAAGCCACAGAGAAACCCTGTCTCGAAAAACCAAAATAAAAAAAAGGAAAAAAAAGAAAAAAAAAAGACTCAACAAATCAGGCCATGGATAGAACTAGAATTTTATGAATTTAAATGGAGGTAAAATCAGAACACTAAAAGGTTCAGTATTTCCCCAAAAGCTAAAAAGGAAAAGATAAAAATGGATAACACTTCACAGAATATATACTGAACACTATATTCAGGGAAATTGCTGGACAAAATGAACAGTAGGTGTTTTTATAGCAAGAAATATAAACTACGTCTTGTTGGGGAAAAACATGTGATTTCTAAAGAAATAATAAACTATACATAAAATGTAGATTTAAAACTATGGCCAGCAAACATGGTACAACATCAAAATATAAAAATGCAATTGATATTACAATCAAGAAACTAGTAATTGAAAACAAAAGGGGATGTCAAGATTTACAATACCACCAGTTAGGTGTGATGAATTTCTCTTCCATGAAACCTTCTCCAAAGTTGGGGAGAAGCACTTCCTCTGTGCCTGCCTCTGAGGTTATCGTGAGCAAGTCTGTGAGACCCTACATCAGAATCATAAAATAAAAAGTGAAATATTTAGAAAAAACAGTTAAAAACTGTGAAACATATACACATAAAAAGAAAGTCACTTTTATATGACTGATAAGATGTATATGAGGTTTAGATAGTTCCAAATTCCTAGACAAGTAATTTTAATATTATAATGAATGTATTCATGAGGTACAGTGGGCACACGGATCTCCATATGTGCTATGCTTATCTCATAATGATAAAAAATTATTCTAAAATTTATACAGAACCAAAAGAAATCCAGGATCGATGAAATTGTTATCCAGAATTTAAGAACAAGGTAAAAGCATTCCTCTCACACTTCCCATTTACAGAACTTACCAGATTATGACACAATACACACATGCACACACACGCACACTTATAAAAACACAATTAATGATAAATTAAGGGTTCAAAAATATAATTTTTTGATATCATTTAACTCATAAATTCCCAAAATGTATACTAGGTAAAATGTTTCTCAATTGTTCTGTCATAATTGGAAAACACAGAAAATTGATTTTTTTCACTTACATAATACTTATAGTTGACTTTTTATTTATGTAATTAGTAGAGTTTGTGTGTGTGTGTGTGTGTGTGTGTGTGTGTATACAAACAATGATGAAATGGGCAGTGGTGGCGCACAACTTTACTCCCAGCACTTGGGAGGAAGAAGCAGGAGAATCTGTGAGTTTGAGGTCAGTCTGTCTCAGGACAACTAAGGCTGGTACACAGATAAATCCTGTCTCAAAAAAAGAGCAAACAATAAAACAGAGATCACAGATTTAAAAGTGAACAATGAGAATTATATGGTAGAATTTGGAAAGAAGAAAGAAAATGGGAAAATGATTCCATTACATTATAAGTTTGAATTTTGTAACATACTTAAACAAAAGAGAAGATAATATACCAAAATGTAGGTCTAGTTTTCAAAATATACAAAATAATATATCTTGAATTTAATCTCTGAAGCATTAATAAAAAATACTTTCTAAGTTTTGCAGCCATAGATTTTATTGTAAAAGAGATAAAAGTACTGTATGCCCTTTCTAGTGGATAAGGCTTCATTGGTGTTCCCACAGGCTCCTTGCTTGGCACAGGATGCTGGATAAATGAAAATTTCCTAAGGAAAAGTAAGAGGAGATCAGGAATCAAATAGTTAACTGAAGAATATACTTACGAACATTTGAGGTTCACTGGTGCCATCTAGAGTTTCACACGAACTTTAGACGATTGTCAACAGCAATGCTCGAAAGACAAATCTTTTCCTTCATATGAGGTAAAGCAAAGAATACTGGAGAAAATGTTACTCACCCAGACGATTTGAAATTAAAAAAAATCTTATTTTAAGAAGGGAAGTACACATACAAATGGTTATGATATACTTTGATCAATCCAGAAAAAAACATAAAAAGTAAAATTAGATAGACCTGGCAGAGTGCATTTGACTAGAAATATATACGTACATACATATAGTTATGTTAAGTAGCATTAAACAAGGCTTCAAAGGGATATGAATTTCAAGAAAATCAAGGAGGAATATAGAGGACAGTTAGGAGGAAAAAAGCATAGGAGCAAAGTATGTAATTTTATTATAATCTCAAAATTTAAAGAAATAATTTTTTGAAATTAAAAAAAAATAAACTGCACCTTGACATACTTTCCTGATATTTATCTTTCCTTAGAGAGTCAAAAAAAAGGTACATTCATCCAGGACAGGACATGCATAAAGTTTAGAGAAAATTGATCTAAACTTCTGCTTGGTGACACAGTGCGCTTATTAGGGTTACATGAGGAATTTAGGCAAATGTGTCACCGAAATCTCAACCCAGCAATGGCAAAGACTTGGAACAACTACAGAGATAGATCTTACCTGCCATGGTAACCAGCAGCTCCACTGAACGGACCCTACTACCACAACATTACTTACTATGTGTATAAATGGGGTAACTTTAATAAGTCTTTTCAAACTAGTAAGTTCAAGCGCTTCTTTAGGAGTGTAAGTGAACGCAGTTCCCCGAGTCCAGAAAACATGCTCCCCAAACCAAATGCTTTAATTCACAGGAAATGGGTTCACAACAGAGAAAATGCAATGAACTGAGTTTTATAAGGAAAGACCATGGCAGCAGATCGAGCACATCCAAGGCTCATCTATTAGGTTACTATCTAAGTAATCACCAGTTGAGAATAAGGCAAGGAAGCGGTAAAGGGGCATAATTCTTCGTATAATTTGAGGTCTGGATGAGGTGAGCAATCCGGTAAGATCATTGCCTGTATGGAGAAAGCTATTCCTAGTGTTTTCTTATGTCAAAAATATATGATTCAATCATTAACTACTTATTTTTGCACAACAGTGATTAGCAGCCATTAATAAAAAGTAACATAACAAATTATTTTTCTGTTTTTGTTCATACTGAATTTTTGGGGAAAAGGTTCTGTGGTAGGATTTCTCTCTTTAATTTTAGTTGCTTTGGAACTCATTCAGTGGACCAGGATGGCCTCAAATTCAGAGATCTGCCTGCATCTGCCTCCCAAGTGTTGTGATTAAAGGCATGATCACCACTGCCCTACCATAATAAATCCATAGCACTTCAATTATTATATAATTAAACACCTTATAAGTAAGCATAATACCATTATTAAATGATGGAAAATCCAGTAAACCATATGTTCTCTAACACAGATCCCTCTCCGTGAAAAGTTTTCCATCACTAAGTCTTCATCTCCCCACAGTGCATGCTTTGTACTGACCTCATGGTTTGAGGCTACAGCATTTCCTCAGAACTTCCACATGACCCACAGCATACACCTCTCTAAGCCATAAAAGTTACACTGCAGGTTGTTATAATAATGGAGTCTCTGAAAGGACCTGCTGGGTTATTTGTAACCGTGTGCATGTATGAGTATATAAGACTAACCAAATTAACTATTATTAACATTCTCACTAACATGTCATCCCTACTTAAAAGAATACAGTAGAAGTAATGGACTAAACCATTTATAGTATGATGTGAGTCATCAGGGAGCCTCAGGGTTGGCATTGTGGCTGTAGTAGAAGCTGTTGCATCTCCATCAAACATACCTGACTGCACTTGAAAGCCCAGGCTCTGCACATCATCCTCTTCCCACATTCCTTTTCAGAGAAGAAAGGAAAATCATATTATTCCGGAAGCATAATTTCCCACAATAAGGATAGGCATGATGGTCTTTACGTATATTTCTTTATCATAGATGCCCTCTGTGAAGCTCATGAAGCTTAAAGCTTCCTAGAAGTCCTTCACCGCAAAATCAGGCTTTGTTTCAGTATCGTTCCTTAGGAACTCGACCTCAACACAAATCTTTCCAACTTTTCTTCTAGTATACAAGATAGATGTCTTCCTCTGCTGATACATTCTCCCATATCGTCCAACATGTAATACTACTATGTAGACAATGCGAACGATTTTCAACCTTTCAAAGATCTTGCTGCCCATAGGTTCAGCAAAGCCACTAAACATCCATGACGGTCTCACTGCACTCCCTGTGTACATGGTACGATCAACCTAATCACCTGGGCGTGATACATAGCTGCTCTCACACGTAGTCCCCACAGAAGTGCTTACTCCACCTCTACTCCTTTAGGTTCTGAGGTTCCTGGAGAATCCACTGTTGATGGACAAACATCCCTAATGGCTCACATGAACCAGTCCATCAGATGATGGTATTCTTTGTACTATGAGAGTTTAGGCACTCTGTGTCTCAAGGGGGGAATCAATAGCTATAATTCTCAGTTGCTAGGCTTCCACAGCCCTAAGACTGATTTTGGGTGCCCCTTTGGAGCACACATAAACAAGTCAGCCAGTGAGAGAGACTCATTTCTTGTATATAACACCAGAATTTTATACATTGCATTATCCTCGATTGCCATTATCTCACATATCTGATCCTAAATTCTACCTATGACTAAAGGTTGTTTTGCAGATTTTTCACTGTATCAAAGACAGTACTCGCATGGTAATGTTTTTATTTTTAGAGATCATGTGCTTCCTATATGCTACATGACTCTTCCCATGAGTTTCAGTTTTGGGGATCCCCAACACTGTTCTATATTACTGGTATAATCTGTGCCCTCTTTACATATGCTCACAAAATAAAATCCTACACCTCCATTTCTCTGCTTTTATCCAGTTAGCTCACCATGTCAAATGTCAATACAAAATCACGGCCTTATATCACTTTCTTGCTACAATTCTCAGCATACACCCACAGGTCCACTCCTACCAACTCACACTGGCCTAAATCTCTCATTACCAGGAGTAGCATGCATGTTGCCTCTGCAGCTGTCTCCTGAGAGTTATGCACCAGATGGGCCATCCCCAGAGCTGACTCCATGCACCCACTAAACCATAATACCTGACACAGCATAAAATTGAAAAATTACCACTATAGTGTAATTTCACCTATAGATAACTCTGGGCAGAGTGGCTTCAATTTAGAGATGTGTCATTACATCCTTGTACAACCCATAACTGAGCAACTATCCCCAAATACTCTGTAGAGTCAAACAATCATGTAGATATCCTATGCAAAGTGTGCTCTCTCATGCAACTTTGCTTCAATTATTTGTCTTATTCCCCATATCATGAACAACATCATTTATTTCCAATTTTTTTCTGCAGATTTGGTTTATGCTTACAAGGGCCATAAGTGGGACAAGCATTCCTTTGTGGGTGGAGAAATGTAAAATATGCTCACCACTCCCTACTATATATGTTCAAAAGATCAAATCTATTTACATTCCAAGATAAGCATGGTAAAACAATCATGTTTTGTGCTTACTTACACCACATAGATGACATGTTAATTACTGCAGTGTGTACTCTCAACCAAATGCTGCAGCAGAACGTCTTTCCCTAGCAGTAATGATTGCTAACCTATAATGGCATAAATAGAATGAGCCATTTTCCCTATTCTCCCACACCTTATAGACTCTAATCCCTTACTGAGTCCTTGCTAACATCAGACAGAGTTGCATAAAGAGGGGTGAAGGACAGGCTGTGTAATCAGCTTACAGACTTCTGACCCTACTTGCTCTTTTATATGTAGCAAATGTGTCAATGTGTCTCCCGGGTGGGTTTCTACAATGTTGTGGCAATTCATACATACAGTGCTATCAATGAAATCTAACAGTGATATGACTAAGAGCTTATCACTGTGTCCTCTGTGCCCATGATATCACAGAAGGGCAAGTTTATGTATCATTTAATATCTCTAAACCTTCTTATTGGCCCCTCTGTGATGTAGGTGACAGCACATGTGTTTCTGTATGGCATCTGAAGATGCAAAAAGTCAATACAATAGTCATCATGATATACAATAAGGTACCCACAAATATGAAGAAATATGAGGAATGAAATTATATGATTGTTGTAAGACTTAAGGAATGTCCTATGACAGTGAAGTGAACACATTCGTTTCTGTTATTGTGAAAGATGTCTGGATGAACTTAGAGGCAAGATGGGACTTCTGAATTCCAAATACACAAAACAGAAGCACCTAATATTTATTACACAATGTACCGCAGTGAGAAATTTGGTCTGACTTGTTATACCTGACACCCAAAAACATAGAACTAGATTTTGTCATTCAAAATAGGAATGTGGTCTGTAGAAATACTGTATCATTTGGTCAAATGTGATAGTTTTATGGCTATCTTTGGAGGGTGGGGTATACTTCAAAGGCTTAACAAGCTATGTAGTTTCAAACACTGCTGTGCTAGCTTGTTGGAGACCATGCCTTTTGGTGGGATTCCATGTTTGGCCTTAATGCTGTGGGAGGGGCTTGATCTTGCCCCAACTTAATGTGCAACACTTTGTTGACTCCCCATTGGAGTCCTCTCCATTGGGAGGAATGGATGGGTGGTGGGCTTGGGGAGAGACAAGGGGACTCAGGAAGAGAGGTGGGAGGCAGAACTTTGTTGGAATGTAAAATGACATTTTAAAAAATGAATTAATTGAAAAAACAAATGTTGCTCTGCGGAGCAATGAGTATGAAGATAGGAATGTGTGGGATTGTAGACAGTCCTTTCTGCTAAGTGATTCTGTTTTTCCCAGCTCAACTGTAGAAACTTGATCATCCTTTGTCAATCCTAGGTGATTACAAGGGTGAGGCTTTTGGCTTTTCTCATGCATTTGGAATTACCCATCTGTGTAGAAGAAACTCTAAATTTTTAACTGTTTAAATCTGTCAAGTTACTGTTGTCTTCATGTTTATGCCATTTATTTGTGAGCAATGGTAAACTGAAGAAAAAAAGGGAAAAAACATTCCACAGGGGTTAGTGACTTCCTGAGCAGGGCCCTCTAGATTTATACCTTACAAGGATGCCACAAGGTACTTAAGGCTAGTTATGTAACTTTTCCATTAAAAACAACGGTTTTGAATGTTCAAGCAATACTTATATATACCACTGGTTGCTAATGAGGATGTCTTTTTTGGTCAAGACTGAGGAAAATAATTTAAACTTAGTTAGCCTGGATCCTCTTCTAAGCTCATATGGCTGTTGCTATGAACCATTTCCTGACCACTCAAAAAAAATTTCCTTGTGGATAATGGCAGTTATTTAAAGAACTGAGGCTACTACTTAACAAATAACTGAGAAACAATATACAAATAAAAATGACATTTTCAAAATCATTCTTTGTTTCTATTTGGTATCAAACCCATCAAAACCTTGAAAAAGCAAGTCCACATGCCTAGCGGATATAAAAAAGACAAATACAAGTTACTAATCAAAATAAAAACTTCTGAAATATGTAAAATATATTATGTATGGAAGTAACGTACGTGCTAGTTAAAGAACAGCACTTGCACAGGCTTGAATAGTAACTAATAATAAGCAGCTTATTGTCTCTATTTCCCATTGTCATGAAGGGCTTCTTCAATACAGTTAGTAGAGAAAACAGCAAGTATATATTTCCATCTCATAGATGTCTGGTCCTTAAGGCAAATAATATAATCTACCATTTTTATATGCTGAAAAGCATTAAGAATATTTAAAAATATTCTTAGGTATAATAATGTCTGCAAGCTGGGAAGATAAAATATAAATTTTAATCTATTCACATAACTGCAAATGTGACTTTGGGTGATTGCCCAGGTAGCCAGCTGTCTCTGTGACTTGTTACATATTTTGGAAGTTGTTTGATTGCACTTCCTAATCACTCAGGTAATGTTATTTCCCTTCTCAGATCTTCGATTGGGTTGAAGATTA
>JAQHUG010000490.1:244093-262954 GCA_028555095.1 Dicrostonyx torquatus | reverse complement strand
TTGACTGAGATGGAGGGGGGAGGGCCTTGGGCTTCCCATAGGGCAGGGTATCCTGCCCCATCTTAAAGAAGCAGGGGGAGGGTGGTGGGGTAGTGGGGGAGCGGGAGGGCCTGGAATAAGGGGAGTAAATGTAAATTCTTCTTTTAACAATAATAATAATAATAAAAGAATAAAAAGAAAACAGGTTTTGAAAAGCAACTGATTTTATAATACCATAAGCTAAGAGTAGTGGTCTCCAGTGTGAGCTTCTCAAGATGGGAAGAGGAAGCACGGCTTTGTGGCTTGAACTACTACCTCACTGAGCAGCAGTCAGACTCAGTACCAGAAACACGGAGCATTCCTAAAATGCAAAAACACAGGGAAATATTAGTATAAGAATACTTAAAGCTACAAGTATGCATTGAAGATTATTAATAACACCAATTTATTTTTAATGTCACAATTCATAGTCTTAAATCAGGAATTATCAAAGCTGTTGGAGAATAAGAGTATCCCCAGCCAAAGACAGGTATCTTAGTTTTCATTCTAAGGACAAACTTATCTAAACTTCACAAGAACCTGCCATAATATAGTCAACATTGACACAATATCAGATAAAGAAAAGTCACAATGGAAGTGTTGAACATTTGATATGTTTCAAGACTCATGACAAATTAGTTTCACTGAAGACATTTGGAAATGGAATATATAGTTAAACTAGATCAGTGAAATAAAACTATGTACCAAATTAAGCACTTAAATAGCATTCGTGTATATGTTTATGGCTGTATGGGGATGCAGCAATATATGCACAGGTGTACAGATACTAGGTCAATATCTGATTTTTCATCAATCCAATTCTGCTTTTTCTGAGACAGTACCTGTCACTGATCCTAGAATTCAGAAGCTTATTAGATTGTCACATCAGTTCTGGGATAACAGTGGCACAAAATCATGCTCTGTTTGTCTATTTGTTTGTTTCTGTACGTGCTGAGGATCCAACATCATATCTTCCATACAAGTCCATACAAGTTGGCAATCTTCCGAGTTTAAACCACTTTTATTTAATGCTACTGAATCTCAAACACTTCTGAGATGTGCAGTAGACAAAGTAATTTGCAAAATTATGGGAACAAGATGAAGCAATATGAAAATTGAAGTTCTGACACAACAGCGAACATAACAGATTAAAAATGGTCATATACCAACATATATATAAATGAGAAAATTGAACAGTAATAATTTATGAGTTAATTTCATTGCACTAATGGAAGATGATTAATAACATGAGGCAGGAATTACTGAAACACATCATAATAAACACAAAATATGCATTGTGTAAAATGAGTGATGCACTCAAACAAGTAGGATGCCACAAATATTGGATTAGGAGGAATGATGTTTGCCAGAGAGGTAAAGTGAAGGGAGGGAACTGAGAACAAAGGAAGGCAGTACACACATGCACCCTATGTGTTCACGTATACTGCTACATGCCTCTTCAAGGACTTCCTCCACTACCTAAATTCCTCATTTTAATCACTATCATGGATCAGGAATATCAAAGAAGTGACAACACAGAAAACAACAACCACTGTACAAAAAGAGTCAAAAAAATCAAGAGAAGCTTAAAAAAATCAACAGTAGATGCTGGCATAACTTATTGAAAAAAAAAACAACACAATCAGTAGAATCAGTCTTCAGATTGCATTGGATAAGTCCACTGAACTGATCAGGAAATATAAAATATTCTACCATTCTAAATTTAAAGGAGGACTATCAGACCTATATAAGTAATACTCTTAATAGACATTTCTGCAAAGCAGTTCTATGAGGATTGAAGAAGTAAAATTTCAAAACTAAATAGAAATGCTGAGGACAGTAAAAACTAACAAGAGAAACATTTTATATTTACTCCAAAATATATTTATATATATTTATAATATATGACTGTAAATATATGTGTATATGTTTACATAATAATATATACAATTTGTAAGATAATTTGCCCACCAGAAGCCATGTATATCTAAGCAAAACTCAAGAGCCAGTCAAGATAATACCACTTTCGAGTCATTAGTAAAGGGAGTCCAGCAAACTAGCACAAGAGCATAGTCTATTGCACTTGGTTGCTTCCAAGAAGTGGCAGCAAGTTTCCTATTGCTGAAATCACTGCATCTTAGATTAGAGTCTCTGAAAATTCAAACTGAAACCTCATAAAAGCCTGGTTCCTGAGGACTAGCTTTCATTTTCATAGTCCAAGAAGTGGTTGTGAAAACTGTTAGGGAGTCAAGTCAGCAGTTATCCAATACAGTTATGATGCACTTGAATGATTATGACCTGCTGGGCAAAATATCACTAATGGTACCCTCATGTTCTTATATATTTTCGATAACAAATACCTACCTATTTGAACTTAAGGCCGGGGTGACAAGAGGTAAATAATGTCGCAAGATATAAACCAGCTAACTTCATAAGGGTAGTGAGTCCTTGAAACATAGAGGAACTTAAAGAACCACTTTCATAACTCATTATAATCCCTAACTGATTATTCTTTCTTTATTCTGTATGTTTTGTGTTTTGATTATTATATGGTGAGGGGATTTTTTTATCTAGTCTATTTGATGTTCTGTATGCTTCTTGTACTTTTATAGGAATATCCTTCTTTTGATTGGGACAGTTTTCTTCTATAATTTTTTGAATATATTTTCTGGGCCTTTGAGCTGTAGTTCTCCTTCTTCTACCCCTATTATTCTTAGGTTTGGTCTTTTCATGGTGTCCCAGATTTCCAAAAAAGCTTATGCAAACATCATAAGCTATCCCTAAATTTTATATATATATATATATATATATATATCCACCAACTAATGAAATTAACAGTTGCTAGCTAGATATCTATAATGACATGTACATAGCAATAATAATTAAATGAAGAGGTCATTAAATGAGAGCTAGTTGGACAGACACTGAAAGAGCCAATGATGTGTGTAAATTATCTGAATATAGTACTTATATATGAACATTTAAAAAAATTTAGAAGCTTCATATATATATATATATATATATATATATATATATATATATATATATACACACACACACACACACACACACACACAAAGGTAGTCACCATAAAATAGAAGAGGCCATATCACAACTAGATATCTTACATCACAAAATAAAACCTCTAGTGTTAGGAGTGCGTCATTTTTTGTTGAGTTTTGGCCAACAGTGATCATATAGATACCTTCAAGAAAGTTATTGCCCCTTCAGTCTCAGTCCAGCAGAATTTGGTGAGCTCCCATTAGATCAGGCACACTGTCTCAGTGGGTGAACCAGCCCCTCGCGGTCCTGACTTCCTTGCTCATCTTCTCCCTCCTTCTTCTCTTCAACTGCACCTTGAAAGCTCAGTGCATTGCTCTGGAAGCAGGGGGAGAGAGAAGGGGTAGTGGGGGAGTGGGATAAGCCTGGGAGAAGGGGAGAAAGTGTAAATTTTTGAATGAAATAAATAAAAAATAAAAAATTTTTAAAAAAACTAAAAAAAGAGAAAGCTATTGGCAAGGATATTTGGTTATTCTCTAAACCTGAAGGTAATGCCACAATTTTGATGATAGATACAACTTACTTATGGTATCAAACATGGAGAAATTGAGCTGATGCCCAATTAGGAGCTTCATTCTTAATGCTCATGGGGCTGGAAGGTACTCTGCATGCTAGGGGAGGAACAAACAAATAACCATTATCACTCAGCGATAAACTTTGCAGCCTACAAACCTGACATGCCTGCACAATGTAATAGTGGCACCAATATTATTGAAGTAATCGCCCCCCTTTGATTGGACTTCTAGCCCACTCCATAGAACAAGCCCCATACCGGACACTGTTAATATTTTACAAGAACCTCAGAATACATAGATCATGGACCTTGGGGAACCAGTAATATCCTGCAAAAGGAACAAAACGATAAAATAATTCCAAATGGAATATTGCTATACTGATAGAGTATATCGAGCAGTGTATCACTTAACTCTCATCAGAGGAGTTTCTTCTTGTAGTAGGTAAGAAATAGTCCAGAGACCCACAATGGGACAATTTACAGAGAGTGAGACTTTGGAGCACTTCATCCTGCATGAGATCTCATCATCAGCCATCTCTTCTCCAGCCTCATGGATCTATGGGTAAGGAGAAGGGGAAAGACCTTAAGAGCAAAAAGGATGATGGCTCCAAGGAAAAGGTCTCTTCCACACACAAAAGGAACAATAAACATTTGACCTCACAGAAACTGTTACAGTACAAAAATCTCAGCAGCAACCAGGGGAAATGGAAATAAAGTCCTACATGTAACAAAAAAATATGTGCAGTTCATACATAGTGGCAAAAACAAAACAGTTTTTTTTGTTTGTTTTTTCCAGTTAAGTATCACTGGGCATTTCACAAAGTAATCACAGAATACAAAATGGTCACCGATGTTCTCTTTGAGGATTTTTGTGAGCTTTTCACCGATGTTCTCTTTGAGGATTTTTGTGAGCTTTTTGTTTCATTTTGTTGTTGTTGTTTTGGTTTGATTGTTGTTTTGTTTTTGTTTTTTTTCTAATGGTTTTTGTTTGTTTTGATTTTCTTTTTGTTTTGCTTTTAGGGTTAGAAGATAGAAAAAGACCACAAAGTTTACTGGGCAGGTAAACTGGGAAGGATCTGGGAGAAGTTTGGGGATGGAAAGAGATATGAACAAAATACATTCTATAAAAACATAAATGAAAATTCATTTAAGAATGTATATATGATAATACAACCTAAACCTTCCTACATAAAGAAAAGATTTTATACTATGAAAAGGATAATATGACACAAATAGCAAGTTTAGTTTAAAATGCAGAAAAAATTCATGAAAAGAACATCCTTAATATAAGACTGGATAAACACTGTATGATTATCTCTGGGTACACAGAGAAAAATCTTTGAGATTCCCTAAATGTCTTTATGATTTAAAGAAAAACACTCAAACAGAAGTTATGAAAATGAAATTCTATATGCTTAAGTATATATACAAATTAAATCACCCAGCATTTAAGCAATTTTAAAAATAAATCAATGATACACACTTTCATGAAAGTGGAAGTTTTTTTAGGAAATCTTTCTCAAATCTCTCATAAAAAAGTTTCTCCTCTCTCTAACACATACACACATTTTATATGTATATATATACATATATATGCACATATATATGTATGAACACACAAATATGTGTGAGCACACACACATATATATACATATACATATACATATACATATACATATACATATACATATACATATACATATACATATACATATATATACATACACATGTTGAGATTAGAGACTCACAACTGGCCAATATGCAGAGTGTGAAAGACTTTGGAACACTCCATCCTAAATGAGATGGCTCTTAAAACTCCACTCAAGACTTAAGTTATGAGGAAGAGGAGGCAGAAAGAATCTATGTGCCAAAGATAACGAATGAAGAGTGTCTTCTCAAAATAATGGTGGTAATATACATATGAACTCACAGGAATTGTGGTAGCATGCACAGGGCAGGGAAGCACAGGTTAAAAGCTCTGCAAGGCCCCAGTGCTGATAGGAGGAGCACAGTCCTGAGAGGAGTTCTGGACAGAGCTACAGGCTTCTATCACTAACCAAGAGGCTATCTCTGTTTGACAACCACTTGCAATGCAGTAATTGGTTCTTTCCAATGGAGTTTTACTGGTATATGTGCTATACTTAGTCCATTCAAAGAAGTATATGAACAATGCAAAATGAACTCGGTGGTATATTCTATGATGAGCACAAAATGAACTCAAGGGTATTGTGTAGACATTTTTGTCTCACATTACTTTATTTGGACTTTATTTTATGGGCCCTTTGCTTATATATTATGGTCTGTAACTTTGTATTTTTATGTATTTTACTCCATCCCCCCTCTCTCTGTGTGTGTGTGTGTGTTTGTGTGTGTGTGTGTTCCTTGTAAGCTTTTTCTTCATTATGGTTTATTTTATTATTACTGTTGGTTGACCATTTTTTGTTTTCTAAAGGGAGAGAGATAGAAAGGACAAGAAGATAGGTAAGAGGAGAATTAAGGAAGATAGGGAGGATTTGGGGGAGGAGAAACTGTGATTATAATATATGAAAAAAATGTTTTTTAAGTAAAGAAATAAACTTCATGTGTAGTCAAAACAGTAAATTTGAAATAAAGATACATTGCAAATAATACAAGTTAAGAAATTTTAAATATAACATGCAGACTCCAAAGGTGCGGTGAACCAAAAACAGGGCTTAATTTTGATATAACAGTGTTTTCGAATGACAGATAGAAAATGGGGAGGCAATCCTGAGCATCAGAGTAGTTAACCTGCACACATCCCTAGGGAGCAGGATACACTCTTCGCATCTTCTCTGGGCTACTAAAGGTTTCTTATTGTCACTGCAGGGCATTACAAGTACTATTATGTGCTAAAAGCAAAAGTAACAACCACCACAAAATGATCAGACCACGGAAACTACAAGCACCAACAATAACAGAGAATCCCGAGCACACAACTCAATCCATGAAATACGACATTTGAAAATCACACAGATGAGAGCAAATGACGACCCTGAATACATTAACTGCTTTACCACTCTAAAGTTAAAAGAGGGATATCTTACCTACATAAATAATTCCCTGAAGAAACATGTCTCCAAAGCAGTTTTACAAGGACACAAAAAGAGAATACAAACAAATCAATATTTCTTTTGGTTAGGGAAGCACAAATCTATATAGTTTTGAGATAAACAGAACGACTCTAAGGGGCATACAGCTATATGAAGTAAACTGGGGAAATACCTTTCAGAAGAACAATTGAGGAATAAAGGTTCAAATATCAACTCACAGAACAATATATTCTGAGGCTTTCTGATATGTTTTATGTATTGTTTTGTTTTAGGATTTCATGTGTGGGAACTGTATTTATATTGTATGTAGCCTTCCCTTTGTCTCCCAACTTCTCTGATGCACTCCACACTCTCATAAAAACTCATGACCTCATCTCCAGGGTGAGAATATACTTAATAGCAAAACCTGATCTCTAATATTTAACCCATGCACCACTCACTTGTGTCTCTGCTAGGGAAGATATATTGAGATCCATGAAGCATGTTTTCCTGAAGGCTCAGTTGGTCAGGTTCCCTTCGGACTTCAATGATGGTTTTCAGTTTAGTTCCATGTTGAATTGCAATGATTCACTGGGAAAAAAATAAGGAGAAATAGTTTGTTTTTATTTACAGTTCCCAGTTACAGCCCATCATTAGGGAACTCACAGTGGCAGGCAAGGTTTTAAGGCAACTGATCTCATCATATCCATGGAAAAGAATCAGAGAGCTTGTCCATTTGTTTTCTACAGAGAGAAAGAAAAATGATAAGAAGTTGGGTGGATTAAAAATGGAAAGAGAGTTTGGTAGAATATGGGGGAAGGGAAACAATGATCAGAATATATTCAATCACAAATTATTTTCAATATGAAAAGGAGCAAGCAATAAATGCATTTATACTAATGCTCAGCCTGCTTTCATTTTACACAATCTATGGTCTCCTGCCTAGAGGATGTTCCTACATTAAGATGGGTCTTTGAATATCAACTAATATAATCAACACAAGCTCTAACAGATATTTTTTCAAGGGTTTGCCTCCAAAAATGATTTCAGATTCAGTCAAGTTAACAATTATCACTGAACCATCACAATGAGAATATAGACTGCTCATATTTTAATGTAGAAAGTATTTTTTTAGAAAGCACAATAAATATCCTTTATAAACTTTTGATAAAAATACACAGATTAAAGGCTTTCAACAAGGTTTTAAACAATATCAGTGTCACCTAATAATAAAATGCCACAAATACAACATAACATTAGAGACAAATATGAAACAAGAAGACAGAAAGGAGACTGAAAGAACAGCTCCATGGTTAAGAGCACAGTCTTCTCTTCCAGAAAACCCAGGTTTGATTCCCAGAACCCACATAGTAACTCACAAATATCTATAAATCCAGGTCCAAGAGATCTCACACCATTGTCTGACCTCGGAAGACACTAGGCAGGTACTCAAAGACATACCTGTAAGCAAAATATGAACAAACATAAAATTAAAAATAAATTAAAAAATACAAAGGAAAAATACTGTTCCAACAAAGATGTCAAAAGAAGAGCAAGAGTAAACACAGGAAGAATGGGTACATGAGTCACAAATATTCATTTATGATTTAGAAGATAGCTGGGTGGTAGTGGCACACCCCTTTAATCCCAGCACTCAGGAGGCAGAAGCAGGAGAATCTCTGTGAGTTCGAGGTCACCCTGGTCTACAACAGCTAATTCCAGGATAGGCTCCAAAGCTACAGAGAAATCCTGTGTCGAAAAACAAAAAATAACATAGTTAATGTGTTATACTACACACATATAAATTGATTAAAACATGAGTAGTTATCTGAATGGCAGAGGAAATATTTCACAAATCCAACATTGATTTGCAATAAGACAGAAAATTGAATTTGTTAAAGCAATATGGCATTAGAAAAAAAAAATCACACACATCACTATATCTTCAAAGGCTCAAGTTTTCAGACTAAAAAATAAACAGATGTGCACTCCTTGTATGTTTCTACCCATCATGTGTTTCAAGACTACTCACATGTGATATACACGCTAAATAAAATATCACTAAGAAAAAAATGAAAAATATGTCTTTCAATCTATCAGTTGGGTCCTGAAGTGAAATTTTTTAACATTTAAGTGAAATACATAGAATCATATGTTTTATTAAAAAGGTTTGGCTCGAGATTACAAATAAAACAAACTGGGGAAACAGCCCAGGCAGTAAAGCCCTTGCTGCAACAGCATTGTAGAACTGCTCTCCATACCTATAATCTACAATTTTTTTTATTGTTAAAAGCAAAATTTACATTTACTCCCCTTGTTCCCGGCCCTCCCGTTCCCCCACTACCCCACCGCCCTCCCCCTGCTTCCTTAAGATGGTGCAGGATACCCTGTCCTATGGGAAGCCCAAGGCCCTCCCCCCTCCATCTCAGTCTAAGAAGATGTGCATTCATATAGAATAGGTTCCCAAATAGTCAATACATGCAGAAGAGATAGGTCCCCGTGCCATTATCGTTGGCTTCTCAGTCAGTCCCCACTGGCAGTCACATTCATAGAGTCCAGTTAGGTCATATGCTCATTCAGTCTTGGTCCAGCTGGATTTGATGAGCTCCCAATAGATCGAGCACACTGTCTCTGTTGGTGGGCCGGTCCCTCATGGTCCTGACTTCCTTTCTCATTTTCTCCCTCCTTCTGCTCTTCCACTGGACCTTGGTAGCTCGATCCCTTGTTCTGATGTGAATGTGGGTCTCTGTGACAACAAAATAGGGCAAATACATTTATAATTTATAAATGCAAAGTCAAGACAGTCACATCCCTGAAGCTCCTCAGATGATAAATCAGTCTAATCTGTGAGATGTGGGTCCCAGTGAGACACTCTGTCAAAGCAGAGAAGCAAAAACACCAAAGTGGCTATGTCTAGCCAGATGACTCAAAAGTTAGGAGCACTAGCTGTTATTCCAGAAGACCAGGTTTCAATTCCCAGGAACGATGTGATATTTCAGTCATCTGTGACTGTATTTCTAGGAGAAACAGTGCCCTCTTCCGGCCTCAGCACGCACAGAAGAGTTGTATACACATACATATTGGCAAAAATAGCTGTTTACATAAAACAAAATCTATTAAATTTAAAACAAAAACAAAGAGTCTGTCACATGAAAAACAATGCCATAGGTTAATCTCTGATGTCTACTGGTACATGAACACATGTTGCTCATGAAGACACATACACAAAAAAAGGAACAAAACTTACTACTCCAAAGAAAATAAATAAGACAAAGATGCCAAGACTTAGCATTCCTGTTGTACTTTGTACTGAAGCTTGCCATCAGGGTGATCCATAAGAAAAACAAATACTAGGTATGCTTATCTCTTATATGTCTTCTCCACATCACAGTTAAGATAAAAGGCATCTATTTGCAAAGGACATGTTCTTCTGAATCAAAAGAAAACCTGGGGACTGGAAGATGGCTCAGAAGCTAAGAGAACTTCACACTCATGCAGACAAACCAAGTTTCAGGCCTAGCACTCGTATCAGGCAGCTTAAAAATAGGTCTAATTCTATCTCCAGGACCTCTGACACAATGCACACTCGTGTTCACATACTCATACATGATTATACAAACATGCAGATAAATAAAAAGCAACCAAAAAGAGAGTAAGAGACTATACCCACAAACATAGTATTAGAAATAAAAATGAGTACATTGAAGTATCAGTGTACGTGATTACATAAAATTTCATTTGGATTTCATAAATAAAAATTAACAACTGGAAAATGAAAGTTAGGTAGCAATTAGATTTACCACTCCACCACCGAGGTGTGACAGTCTGGGTCCACAGTCATTGTCGTTGTAGGGTAGGGGCGGCATTTCTGCAGAGAATGAGACCAGCAGCAATTACACAATGAGGCATTATTTTTTCCTTTATGTTGTTTTTTGTTTAGAGATGCAATAGTAATAAACAAAAAACATAGAAAATAGAATATTTAGCAATAAAAATGTTCAAATGAAAGGAAAGTATGGAAAAGAGGAGAGATGGACCCAGAAAAGTAAGAGAAAAGAAAGAAACTAAATAATTGTAGGCTATGTACACTTGAAGCTATTTACATTTTGTGGGAAAAAAGTAAAACAGGACTATACAAATTTTAAATTTCCCCAGGTTCATTGATTGATTATAAAGCTAAATATTGTTAATATGACATCAATTTCCGGGGAGTTCGAATTAAGTAAAGGTCCAATTCAAACCCTAAATACTTTTCTGTTTTCACTGGAATGTATACTACAGTGCTTAAATTTTTATGGAAATGCACACAGCTATCCTCTACATTCAAAACAATCCTGAGAACAAAAGAAATGGGAACTGCTTGACACATACACCTTCCTTTCAAAACCTGTGACAAACTGGTAGTGATTACAACATCTTGATACTGTTTATAGTCAAATTTGTAGATTAGTGAAATAAAATTCAGCACTCTAAATTCTAATCAACCAACATGTTGTTGGAGGGTACCCAGCAGACAGATGAACTTATCCTGTGTAACTTCTGCAGACATACCTGATAGGATGGCACATACCTGCTAGCTGTGTCTCCTCACATCCTCCCCTGTATTACTTCACTTCTCCCATATTCTTCCTGTGATGAACTATAAACTAAAATAAATTATTAACACCTAAAATATCAGCAACAAAACAAAAATGATAACAGAAACAAAATAAAGAGTGAAAAAGGAAAATAGAGCTCAATCAATGGAGCAAAGAATAATCTTTAAATAGCTAACATAGATGGATTTTCCTAAATATGTAAAATGCATTGCAACTCTGAAGTTAAAAGAGAAATATCCTAATGAAAAATAAGTATTTAAAAAGGCATTTCTCTATAGTAGTTATAGGAATATCCTATTAGCATATTAAAACTTCCAGTACTTTCCATTCTTAGCAATTACTAATAACCATGAAATGCACTTTATAATGCAAGAGGCAGAGTATTAAATAACATAGTCAAGAATCAAGTTGGAGAAACTCAGAATACTGTATAAACTCATTTATGTGACATTGTGAAAGGGGGGAGGTGAGGAGGTGATGAACTAATAACATTATCAGTAACGACAATGTGCTGTGGTCACAGTCAGGTTGAACAGGTGAGATGCACATAATTTTTATGTGGCAGTGAAAATAATATGTATGGTTTTGTTCTGGAAAATCTACACAGTTTATAGCATAAAAGATAAGCCTACACTCTCTTTAAATTAAACAGTAAGTTGACTTTTCCTAAGGAGCAATATGGAAGAAACAATGTAACTCTTTTATGATTCCATGAGAGATCCTGATTTCTGAAAGTAGTAGAGAAAGGGGATCTGATCCAGGCAGCACAGAAAGTAAGTGAAGATTCCACCCCCCAAAAAGGGAGTTGTCTGAGAACAGTGTATTTAGTTGATATAATTGTCTCCTCAGTATGAACTTCTGATTCTGCAACCACTGCAGATATCTTTGGGTTGATATTTCAAGTAAATGAATACAGAGGTCATTTATAATTAAAGCAAATAGGCAGGCTACTCATATTCTACTGGATTTGATCAGACATGAGGTCACATTTTTACATAGTTGTGGATATATATATATATATATATATATATATATTTGGTGTAAAATTTTTCTTCTCTAATAGAATCATTTAAAGAAACTGCTAATCTGAACAGAAATGAGGGATCTTAGGCTTTGAGAACAAACACAGTTATAGGTTCTCTGGTAGCATCAGGAATTCAAACAAAGTGTAAATGCTAGAATGCAGGTTAGAAAAAAAAAAACCTAAATTAGTATCTGATTTTTTTTCATCCTATGAAATCCAAAAGAATAATTTAATTCAAATAGCATATTTTTTAAAAAACGAATTAAACAACGACAATGTGGTTTTTCCAGGGAATACTGTTAGTTTAATAAGTTGCATAACAGAAGCATGCAAAAATAACAAGATACACACCAACCCCCAAGCACAGCCTTTGCTTTAGGACATGCAAAAATGGATCCTTTAAATGGCCAGATATTATTCTTTAGCAACATTAAAGAAAAGTACACCAATATATGGCAAACTCCCTTTGCAAAAAAATTTTGAGAATAATCGAACAATAAAACCACAGTTTCTCACAGTATTGTTCGATAAGGGAAACAGAGGAGAAATATGAAAGAAGAAAAACGTCAGATTTCATGTTATGATTTCGACGCAAACGGAAAACCACCAAGATGGTCTTAGTACACCGCATAGTACAAAACAAGAGACAGCAAATGACAATGGAGAATCTGGACCTATGCTAAGAGCCCAGGGAAGAGTGCCCATGGCGCAGCAGTGCCTTTCCACCCACCCTCTTACAGCGAATCCCTCTTCAGAATCTGGATGCCCACCACGGGTCGCAGTCCACAGATCTCAAGGCTTACCTCCTGCCAATGCTTTCATCCTGAAGAGAGGCCGACGTTGTTAGTTTGGGACCCTCCATTTCTTTCTCTGCGCAGCTGCGGACCCTGCCCATCCTCAGCTTCCCATCAGGCTGTTCGCGGCCTCCACCTAGTGGACACTAGGTGGCAATGTAAGCTGTCAGTCTGAATTTCTGATAGGGAGAATTTACCTAAGCCCAAAACTGATTAAGAAACAACAACAATTAGGTCATATGCTCATTCAGTCTTGGTCCAGCTGGATTTGGTGAGCTCCCAATAGATCGAGCACACTGTCTCTGTTGGTGGGCCAGTCCCTCACAGTCCTGACTTCCTTGCTCATCTTCTCCCTCCTTTTGCTCTTCCACTGGACCTAGGTAGCTCAGTCCCTTGTTCTGATGTGAATGTGGGTCTCTGGCTCTATCTCCATCCATCATGCGAAATTTCTATGGTGACGATTAAGATATTCAACAAAGTAACTATGGGACAAGTTCAGTTCAGGCACCCACTCCTCTGCTGCCCAAGTACCTAGCTGGGACATCCCTGTGAATACCTGGGATCCCCTCTAGAGACAAGTCTCTTGCAAATCTTAGAATGACTCCTGTTAATGTAGATATCTTAAGGGAACAAGGGGAGTAAATGTAAATTTTTCTTTTAACAATAATAAAAAAAGAAAAAAAAATAAATTAAAAAAAAGAAAAAAAGGAAAAAAAAGAAAGATTCCATATCAAGACAAAAAAAAAAAACAACAACAAAAAAAATTTAAAAACCCACTGGTCTTGGTGGGTAGGACTGAAAATCGGCAAAAGGCGGACAGCAGCAATCATGTTCCCCAAGCATGCTAGCCTACGTTGTCAGCAGCAAGTCCGTACAACTCACTCCCGACCTAAAGCCGACCCTCCAGGAACTAGCCTAGCAAACAGCTCTCTGTTCCCTTCTCACACACAGACATCCTTGGTTAGAGGATATTTTAAGGAATAAACCCAATGATAAATAAATTTCAAAATTCATCAGCACAAGAAACATTCTTGTGGGAGATAACATCCACATTTTCTTACCTGCTCCCTGTCACCTCTCCAATCTCCTAACTTTGCCTTTCCTGGCTCTGCATGGTCACCAGAGTTGTTCTCTTGCAAATCCACTGACCTCTTGTTATCTCCTGACCTGTTGCCACCCCACATCCTTGCCTGACTCACTTGCCCTTTCTCTTGAGTGCACATTTTTCTCATGAAGAATGCATTCTGCCTAGCTCTGATGATGTTCTCTGGGTTCCTATGACGTTCTTCCCCACCCCTGCACGTTAGATTCCAGTTTGATACATCCTTTCAAAAAGGAAATCGCAGACAACATAAAAACTGTGCTCATGGTTGCCCTCTTATGTCCACACATGTAGAGGGAAAATGGGACACAGAGTCTCCTTTATACTGGAGTCACACGGGAATTACTTAATGTCTTAAAATCTTCACCTTTATTCCACCTGTTTTCCAATAAAAACAAAGCCTTGATTTCAGGGTTCGAAGGTGAAGACTGACATTTTGTCTTGCCACTTGTGTTCTCAAGTTAACAAAGCTTCTGGTTCCCAGTTTAAGTCTTTTCTCTGACTACCCTTTATCAAGCCCTGGTGAGCGGCCTCAAAAATAAGGGTTCTTACAGCATCTATATTTCTTCTGGTTTTACTGTCTCTCTTAAATTGTTATCCAGTAGTCAGCTGTATTGACCTGTCTCTCTAGATAAATATTTTCAAATCTTTATTAGTTCCACGTTTGGCCAGAATCTTTCTGTGCAATTTGCTTTTAAAATGTGTAACATTTTGGCCTGTTTGCAACATGTCATGAACTTCACGATCTGCTCATGAATGAATGGTTCCTGAGACTTCTATTACATTCTGATAGATCACTTCTATCCAAACGTGTAGATTATGTATCCATAAAAAAGGGGAAATCACATAGTGGTTGATATAATGTGGGGAAACTCTGAATAACACCCCTCTCACCATAGTTTTATGTGCTTTTATTTCCCTCCTTCACTTGAATTTTAAAATGGACAACTTTTGGCATGGCTTGTAATCTCAGTCCTTGGAAGGGAGAGATAGAGAGGAAGATCCAAGGCTTTTCTCAGGACCCAGTGAGAGATTCTGACTCTAAAAATGAGATCTACATCTCCTGAGTAAGGACACCCGATGACGATCTCCACATCCACACACCCACACAGGTAGATAGATATAGTGTGATGGATAATCTTGGTTGTCAATTTGAAATCATCTGGCATTAACTAAAACACAAAAATGAATGGTACACCTGTGAGGAATTTCTGTTTAATCTGAACTAGGAAGATCCACTTATAATACAAATCTTTCAAGTAGAAAGACACAACTTTAATTCTGATCATCTGAGCTGAGAAAAGCTACTTTTAATCTGGGCCACACTTACACAGAATATAAGGACATTGAAGGAGGAAGCTTTCCTTTTTTGACTGCTTCCTTTTACCTTGATAGCAAGTCCAATCCTTCAGTGGCATTCAGGATTTTAGCCTATACTGAAGACCAGCCAAGACAGTCTCAGGAACTGAGCAACTACTGGATTCATGAACATTCCATTCATAACCACCTATTACTGGGTTAGCTGGACCAAAGTCTGTCAACCATTTTAATATATCAGAGATAGAAAGAAATAAGATAGATAGACAGACAGACAGACAGATAGATAGATAGATAGATAGATAGATGTAGGTAGATAGATAGATAGATAGATAGATAGATAGATAGATAGATAGATGTAGGTGAATAGATAGATATAGGAAGGTAGATAGATAGATAGATAGATAGCTAGGGAGAGAGATTCATTTTATAATTTCTGTTATTCCAGAGAACCCTAACTAATACAGATAGACAGATATATAATAGATGATGATAGATAGATGGTTGATATACCTATAGATGATAGAAAGATAGATCTGTCAATTAATATGTGTAATATGTTTTCAGAGAAGAATTCACTAGTGAAGTCCTTTCCTGGATGTCCAAGGTTTACTAACAGGGAAGGGATAATGGGGAGAAAGGGAGGAAAAGAGGGAGAGAGGAAGGAGGGAGGGAGAGAGAGAAGAGATTTGAATATGATAATATATTGCATTACACATCTGAAATTCCATGTATTTGAAAAATGAGACAGGAAGATCAATTTAAGTCCAAGCATTTGATTCCAGCCTTTATAGCACAGCTACATATTGAAAGTTTGCCTTAATAATGAATAAACACATATGCAATCAAAGCAATGAATCCTCCTACACTCATAATTTATATTCTATAATTATCGGTCTTATGATAGATTTATACAATTTTTTCTTTACTGAGTTATTTAAGGCAGATTCCAGATATATTGGAGTTATATCATTTTATCACTACATACTTCAGCATTCATCTCTAAATCAGACATTTCCTCGCATAAGCACAAAGAGAAATTATGGCTTATAACAGAACAATTTTGATCTGATACCAGTAACTTTCCAAAAATATCTTTTTATTGCTGTTGCTCTTGAATTGGACTTTGAAGGAGGTCACATATTGCCTCTTAAGTGGATGTGAAGCTTCTCGCCACACAATTTTTTATTTTATTTTAATTTAAAAAAAGAAAAGAAACTCTCATTTTTATTTTACATATTAATCCCAGTTCCCACTCCCTCTCCTTTTCACTCCCCATCCACTCCTCAGAGAGAGTAAGGCACTTTGCTTTGGGGAAGGTCCACTGCCATATCTAGACTGAGCAAGGTATCCATACAAAGAGAATGGATTACCAAAAAAAGACGGTACACGCGGTAGGGATAAAACCTTGTGCCACTGCTAGTGCACCACAGTCTGCCCCAGCCATACAACTGTCACCCACATTTAGAGGGTCTAGCTGGTCCTGTGCTGGTTCCTTCCATATCTGGCTGGAATTGGTGAGCTCCCATTACCTCAGGTAAACTGATTCAGCAGGTGTCCCATCACAACCTAAAAAGGGATATCCCCACACACATTTTAAGATAGAATCTCGTGCAACTCAGGCTGACCTACAATTAACTATGTAGGTAAGCGTGCCCCTGTCTCCTGATCCTCCTTCCACTATCTTCTGAGTGCTGTAAGGTTACCAACATATACAGCTCATTTCTAAGACTTTATTTTTTGGGGGTCTCTTCATTACTCATTACCCCCTATTTCTCAATCTTCTTTGTTTTCAGACATCACTGACTTCTTGCAGGAAAAAAGAAAGTTCCTTGAAATTGATTGACTGGGATAAGGATATAGCTCAGTTAGTGACATCTTGCCATATAAGTACATGGAACTGACTTCTATCTCCACAGTCCATGCAAAAAGCCAGGCACTCTGGCATACACCAGTAATCCTAGTACAAGAAAGGCAGAGACCAGAGGAATGGAGGATTGCTGGTCATCCAGAATAGCTGAATTGCGAACTCTATATTCAGAGATACTACCTCATTAATAAAGAGAAATGACTGAGAAAGACACCTGGTTTAGAAGTCTGTCTCAAGCAAAAAACATGTACTCATGCATACGTATCTTCTTACAATGGAGCAAGTACCTATGAACACATGCATACACACAAAACTGAAGTATACATTGATTAATACCTAAGAACGAATATTACTCAGAGACATTTATATCAGATATAGGGTTTTTATAGCATTTCTGACCATTGTAAAGGGATTTTACCATATGACCTATAAATTCTGCTCAGCTTTTCTGTCCTGGATGCCTACAACATATAAGTCATAAAAGCATACTGAGTAGAAAAAGAAATAAAAAGCTCACCCACATCGGAGATCATATTGGAGCAATCAATCATTGATCTCCCACTAGGTTCTGTTAAGAAAAATCAGAGGACCGGAGGGAGACCTCAGAGTTTGGGTATTCCAAGTTGGGGGATTGTAGGAATCAGAGGGGGTGGAAAATATCAGGAGAACAGGGTCCACTGACTCAAGTAAGCAGGGCATCTATGGGCTCACGAAGACTGAAGAGGTCATCACAGGTCCTGTATGAGTCCTACACAAGGCACTCCATGCACATTTTGTGAGTGTTAGCTTCCTGGTTTTGTGGATTTCCTAACTGGGAGCACATATGTTTTTGCCTCTTTTGCCTGCCCTTATGAGTTATTTTTTCCTGTCAGGTTGTCTTTTCAAGATTGTAATGAAGGCTTTTGTCTTGTCTGATTATAGTTATTTTCTGTCATATTTGGCTATTCTCTCTCTGAGGTCTGTTCTTTTTTGATAGGAGACAGTAGCTGAGTGTATCCAGGATAAAAGAGAAGTGAAACAGGAAATGTGAGGAGTACAGACGGGAACTATTGAAAAGAAAAAGAGGAAATTTAAAAAAGAAAGAAAATCAGATAGTGAGACATGATTATAAGGCTTATCTGTGTTATCTTTTATATTGTTAAAAGAAAAATTTACATTTACTCCCCTTGTTTCCGGCCCTCCTGCTCCCCCACTACCCCACTGCCCTCCCCATGCTTCCTTAAGATGGGGCAGGATACTCTGCCCTATGGGAAGCCCAAGGCCCTCCCCGCTCCATCTCGGTCTAAGAAGATGTGCATCCATATAGACTAAGTTGCAAAAAAGTCAATACATGCAGAAGAGATAGGTCCCCGTGCCATTATCATTGGCTTCTCAGTCAGTCCCCACTGGCAGTAACATTCAGAGAGTCCGGTTAGGTCATATGTTCATTCAGTCCTGGTCCAGCTGGATTTGATGAGCTCCCAATAGATCAAGCACACTGTCTCTGTTGTGGGCCAGTCCCTCATGGTCCTGAC
>JAQHUG010000490.1:211275-231622 GCA_028555095.1 Dicrostonyx torquatus | reverse complement strand
AAATGTCTGTAGCTACATGAATATACACATAAAATCCATTCTTATTATTAAAATAAACTTACCAAATAATTTATTGTCTAGATAAAATTATTACAATGGGGTAAGCGATTGCAAACACAATGTGTAAATGTTTCGCCAACATTATATCAGGAAGGGAAACGAAGTGCAATCACGCTTCTAAAGTGGTAGAATGTCATTGCAAAGTAGAATGTAATCTGTTAAATACGCATATATACTTATAAACCCTAACTCAATCGTTAGAATTAAAAATACAGATAAATAACCCAAAAGAAGACATTTCAATAATTGAAGATGCTATATTCCTAAGTAATGTATGTAAAGAAGAGACATAAATAGAGTGATTATTTACCTGGAAATGCTCTACTAAACACAGAAACTCAAAAAAAAAATGTCGTGTTGAAAATAAAAGAATTCCTAGAGCCAGTCATACACGTGTATAAATATACAAATTGAGTAAATTTAAGTGTATAGATAAATACATGCCTTTTAAAAATTAAAAAATTTGTATTAACTAAATTCAAAGTTGAGTATATATAGAATAATATTGGAGATATTTTATAGCAATATATACTCTTTGTAAGAGAATCTAGAAAACGAAACTATCTGGTGCCACACACTTGTCTTTAAAGTGCATGACTAAACTCTAATAGAACCTCAAAGACAGGGAGAGAACTACTAAAAATTTTAATAGAAAATTTAAATATCGTATCTTGATGCTTAATGAAATTGAGAAGAAACTATCAAAAAAATACAATGTTGGAATTACACCCTTCACCTACTTTATCTAATTGTCACCTAAATGATTTCATGCTTCATGCATAACTTCTGAATATTCTTTAAATTAAAAATAAAGCATTTGATAAGGTGGAATATATCATTGAGCAAAACATTAGCCTAAATAAAATCTAAAACACACAAGAAAAGGAAAAAGGAAGAAATGAAGGGAGGGAGGGAAAGGGAAAGAGAGGGGAGAGGGAGAGGAAGAGAGAAAGAAGGAGGGAGGGAGAGAGAGCGAGAGAGAAAGAGTACCATTCCTTCAGAATAACATGTGTCAGCAAAATAGTAACAGGACAAAGTAGAAATTGTGAACCTCTTCAGCCAGTAATCATCTTATATCTAAAATCTGTATGTAATATTCTAAATGTATTCTAAACATTCTGTTTAGATTTAAAAAAAGAAGTAAAAATGTCTATTTCCCATTCCACTCATTTTAAAAGAAAGTAAAGGTAGAGAAAAAATCAGAAGAGGAGAAGAATAGGAAGAAGTAGAGGAAGGGCTGAGAATTAAGAGAGCATAAAAACAGAAAGGAGAGGGTTGATGGTGTCAAATTAAGGTATAGTTCAGATGATATATGTCTGTTGAACATTTCAAGGAAACTACTAGAACTTCTCACAATTGGTGCTTCAATTTAGTTAGGTTACACAGAAAACACAGAAGATGCACCTGAGTGTCCGTGCTTTTGTGGCAATACATTGAGCCAAAATTGGAAACAGAAGCACAAAACCATAAGAAAAATGTCTTAAAGTCACATTGATAAGTTGATGACAAAGGTCACTTATCATTGCGACACTGTAATTCAAACTAGAGCTACTCAACCCTGCCCATCAGCGTTGCTGAATGTCTTACAAGTGAAGAGATCTCAAGTGGTGTTTCTAATATTTTATAAGCCAGATATTATAAAAGAGCAATGACAATTTATTATAAAATGAAGCTTCACCTTCTCCATGGCCCAGCAATCTCATGATTGGTCATTCACCCTAATTTTCAAAATGAAAATGAGACTTGGGTGTGGTGGCACACGTTTTTAATCCTAGCACAAGTAAGCAGAGGCAAGTGGATTTCTGAATTGAAGGCCAGCCATGTCTACAAAATGAGTCCGGGACAGCCAAGCCTGTTACACAAACAAACCTGGTCTTGGTAAACCAAAATAAAAAAAAAAAATGAAAACTTACATGCATGTAAGAACCATGTGTTCATAGTAGCCAAACTGCAAATGACCTGAGTTTTCCTCAATAGGCAAAGAGGAAACAATGACAAGGAATATTGTCCTAGTAATAAATAAGAATAGATTTTTAAAAGAAAATATGTATTTCAATACATCAGTCAGAGTAAAATAAAAATCCCAGAACTCTGGAGACATAGTACACTGAGTAAAGCATTGACGATTACACTAGATGACTTGAGTTTGATTCCTCGGCACCCACGTAAAGTCTCACCAGAAATGCATGTTTTTAATCTAAGCACTTATCCAGCTAGTTGGTAGGTGTACACAAGATAATTCCCTCAAGTTGATAGAGGCAGCAACGAGTAAAAAGAGGCTTTTTCCTAAAAAAGATGGAAGGCAAGAAAAAACACCTGAGCTTGTCCTCCAGACTCCACATGTGCAGTCGAGGGAGGGGGGACAGGGAGGGAGGGAGGGAGGGAGGAAGGGAGGGGGGCAGGGAGGGAGGGAGGAAGGGAGGGAGGGAGGAAGGAAGGGAAAAAAGACAGAAAAACAGAGGGATAAAAAGAGACAATGTAAAAGATTACCTCCTACAATGATTAAATTTATAAAGCTTTAAAACGTAGAAAATTGAGCTGTGAGAGGTGGACAAGGATTGTACCATGACATTGTTGTAGAAAAGGATTTGGGTGTTATAGAAAATTCTGTATTATGAATTTGATGGTTATTACACAAATAACATGCATGGGATACAATTTTCCATTGTATTTTAATTGCAGAATTACAAAAGATATGTAATTCTGTTCATTTTTTTTTTACTAATATCATATCTCTGGTTTTAGCAGCATCCTACAGTTACACAAAGTGCTCTGATTGGGGGAAGTCCTAGACAATGCATCAGAACTGTGCTATCATGATTTCTAAAGTGTGGCATCGTTAAGGGCAGCTTATGGTTCTGATATGCTAAGCAGAATTCCAGGAATCAACACATTCCTTGCATGTGTTGTTCTATTCCCTGGGATTTTGATTAGGTATAAGTAATAAGGGGGTAGTAAGATGGGGTCTTCTCACTGTAAGTTGTCAACCGGAATGAAAAAGTTTTATAGAAAATATGTATCTTCAATTTTTTCCAAAGTCAAGGCTTCTTTGTTTCACTGTTAAGGATTTCACATCACAGTGGGCACATAAAGAATTAACTAATTCTGTAGGTTACCATTATCCATTCTGGCACATATTTAAGGGTAATTCTAAACAGGAATTATTCTGCATTCTGTCTGTTTACCAGTGGTTTGTGACAAAGTGAGAAATCACTGTAGTCTGTTGGCAATTCATGAATGTAGAGGATAGAAAAAAATGAAAATCAGACAAAAGTGAAGTCCAAAAGGTGAACGACTTATGACATCACTGAATCTCATGTTTAAATTGATTACCATCATATGTATTAGTAAAGATGAGCTTTCAGTTTATCATTGGCTTAGGTTTTCTGTTCATTTTTACAATCAGAGAGAAAATTCTTGTAATCTCTAAGATAATAGTGGATAAGTATTTAACATAGTCTATTATCTCACAGGAAAATTTGGAGAGTCAGAGTCTCTCAAGGTAACCCAGGCTACCCTCAAACTCAGTGATCTCCCTGCCCCAAGTTAGTGAGTAGGTGGATTACAGACATAAGCCACAATGCCCAGCTTATTTGTCAAAATTTGCTCAAAAAAATCTCTACTGAATCATGGATACTATAGGAAGTAATTATTATCATATGTGATTCTCTGGCAGGTGATTCTAGCCCTCTATGTCAAATTCAGTATTTAACTGAGAGATTCATAAGTAATATAGATGTATTTCCATACTTGGTCAGCACTGAAAGCATACATACAAACAACATTACGCAGTTTGATCAAATATATTTAGAAATATATATGTATGTACATGTAAATAGTATATATGCAATAACATTTATTTAAAGAAGAGGTCACACATTTTAGGAGAATGGGGTGGTGTATATGGGAGCATTTAGAAGAAGCAAAGGAAAAGAGAGATTTAAATAAATTATAATCTCAAAATTAAAAAAAAATAGTAAAAGAAAATTTGTGTGACCTCTGCACATGCAGCCTAATCATATGCATGGTGCATTCCTCCCACTTCCAACTTATCATCTTCCAGAATTAGAGAAATACGCCACCCCTTTTCCACAGAATCATGTCTACCTATAGGTTGTGGTGAAAAAGAATTTTAGGACATATTGAAAATAAATTTTCATTGCAATTTTTAAAGATACTAAAAATATGAATTTAAATTTCCTTTGAAATGGGAATTCTAACACCAAAAAGGGAAACAAGTAAAACCACAGCACCTCATCTTCTTTGACATGTGGGCAGCTCCACCCTGCAGCTTCTCTTATCAGAGGACCTTCTCAAAGGGCTTTGTGTTCATCTGTGGTTACATTCTGCCTCATCTGCGCTGGCCAATCAGTCACCTACAAAGAAAATTTAAATGAGAAATGTAACAGGTATGAATAAATGTAGTATTTAAGTAGTTGTTCACGTGAAGTGACTGAATAATATACATTATAAATATACGAACATTTCAGATAAGAAAGTTTATCCTTAGGTCACATAAAATAATACTATAAGAGGATAACATAGAAATAAGAAAGTGTGGGTTTCCATGTGCTTATGTGTAGATTTGGGGGAGTGCACATCCATTGACCCAGAAATTAAATTCTAAGCTATGTTCTACAAAATAATATGTTCATATTATTTTGTGATTATCATAATGTGATAATAAATGTACAGGTATATGTATTTCAATATTGTTTGGGCAAAAGGTAGTACACAGACATACAAACTAAGCCAAGTATTGGAAGACAGAATATATGCTAATAAAGTAAGAATAATGTAAAATTGTAACAGGTCATTTTAAATCCTTAAAATAATTTCTAAACATACCAAAATTTCCAATGTCTGATTACTATATAAACAACCACAATAAAAACAACAGCAACAACACAAAACAAGCAAACAAACCAACAAACAAAATCTGTGGGGCACTAGGACAGTAAGAGTGAGCATCCACGCATGGGAGTTGAGCAGATGGCTTAGGAAGACAGCATTTTAAGAGCACATAATCAAGTTATTTGCCTGCTGTATCTTTAGAGCCCCTACCTGAGCACTCATTTCAAAACTCGACACAACATTTGTTTCTTGAATGAGAGGATTCTAACCACTCTCTGTCAAAAGGGCACAAATATTAATGCATGACTTATGCTAGTGCTCAATATATCTAGCCAAAAATTAACTCAGTGATACTGATAGACTTTTATGAATTCTAAAACACCAACACTAATACTATTACACACACTTATTCTGCACATATAGGTCAAAAGTATAGGTGATGGTTACAGAATACAGTATTCAAAAGTTGGACTGTGATTTTTTACATTGTACAATTTTTATTACTTATAATTTTAATTATATTGATTTTCCTTCAGAAATTCTAAAATCAACATAATTAAATGATTGACTACATATAGTTCTGAATGCTTTATAAAAAAAATCCCAGGGCTACAGATGGACATAAATTCTACATACCATAAAAAAATTTGGTTTAGGTATTTTTCAGATTTTTTTCTTTTTTAGTTAATTTCTTTCTTTAAATTCAGAATACTGAAAATTGGACAAGTAAATAACTATTTACAATGTACAAAAAGAAAAGCAGACCTAGACTTATTTGCCATAACTAATGTGGTCTTGAAACAAAAACAAACAAAAAAAGAAAATTCCAACCTATGAATTTAAGTACATGAAAATTATGTGAACTAACGGAAAAAAGACAGATAATACTACTTTATGTGCTTGTGAACGAATGTAAACTTGCTAGATATTAAAATACACATCCTCGTTTTCTAGGAGAGAAAAGAGTAGAACTTCCGTATGATGTGTGGGAGCAGAATCTGTGCTGGAAAGCAGGGCTGGGTAGGAAGTTCCAGGTCCAGCCACAAACTCTGAAGGAGAGCGCCCAGTGGGACCCGAGCACACAGGCTTCTTCTGGGCTGCTGCTGGACAGGCAAAGGCTGAGCACCTGACTGCCTCCGGACAAATGAGAGCCAGATTAAAGTTGGTCATTGCCAGACACCGTCTGCACCACCAACACGTGACTTTCCCACCATCCCCTACTCCTGAGCTGGCCAGTGTCCCTGCACCCAATAGGTCTCCGCGGCATCAGCGACCAGCCGGGTGCACTGATACTGAGTTCCTGAGGGAGGGCCACCCTGCTACCAACCACCTGTGGAGCACAAGGGACCATCAAGTTCCCCTCGTTAAGGAATCACTAGTTTACACATGCCGGACCTTTTTTTTTTTTTTTTAACAGATCGTTCGTGAATTTTTTAAAATTAAAATGTTAAGAGAATAAACTACACGTGTCCTAAAACAAGAATTTTCGGTGGTTTGGAACCAACAAAATTACAAATAAATAACGGTAAAATGTTTAAATGAGAATTATGTATTTGTTTCCCAAATATGTAGCTGGTTTTTGTTTTATCCTTTTATGCTTACCCATTACTGAAAGTTTAATAGAAAAAGTATAAATACTTCTGATTTCATGTGCCCAACATTCCTAGCAAAAATATAAAATTGCTAATGTTCACTTAAAATACACCTTAGTTCTCATTTAGTTCTATCTATTAATATAGAATGCATACCATGATGGCCCTCTGGGGTCTCACCAATTTTATTACTAGCTTACAGGAAGAATGGAAATTACAATAGTACTTATGGCTGTACATTCTGCGAAATAGAAGATAAGTAGGTACCTGTCCATAAATTTAAATTAAAAGGCATTTATTTTTGTTTACAAAATACAGAAATTATACACATATATGTATAGTTGAATATTTGGGAAGTAAAATTTGAAAATTTTAAAAATGGCAGTGTCTCTCACATTGCAGGCAACTCCCAATTCTAACTGAATTAATTTCCTACAAAATCAAGAACCCGCACTAATAAAAGTTAATACTTAATAATGTAGAGATGGGAGGGATTTTCAACTCTTTTTCAAGTAATATAAACAGCTTATCACAAATGTAAATGGAGTACATATATAATGAATGCTTGATGTTTTAAGTGAAAATATTATTTCTATTTTTGGTAACTAATCTGGTCACATAAAATCAGAAGTTTTTACAATTTTTATATGAAACTATTGGTAGAGGTTAAAAGCATGATCTATTAAAACTTAAAAGGGTTAAATACCTGGGTACTATTTAGTACTGTGTGCTATGATATATGTATAGGTTACATAATTATCTAACAGTAATACAAAAGAGTTCATAATTTTTAAAATATTAAAGATAATGTTCCAAAGAGAAAATAAATAAGAGAAATGAATAATAGGCATTTATGAACACTAAAATAACCAGATTAGACCAGCTGTGCTGCCTTGCACAAAGGGAGTTGCTAATATTTAAGCATAAACACTGCACATTTAATGTCATGGTCTTCCGGGAGCTAAACAATTTTATTACTGATGAAGCTTACAAATATGAAATTTGCAATACCTTTGGCAATATTTTCTGCAAAACAGAAAACAATAAGCTAGACAAATTGAGAGGTATTTATATTTAGTTTCACACAATACAAAAATAATGTATATCTATCAAATGATAAAAAATACAGTGAGGTTCTTCATACTAAACAGTGGGAAAATGAAGATCACATATAGCTAGCTTCATATGTTAGCTATAGAATTTTTCATGACAGCGGTGAAGAACATGTAGGTTTGATTTAGTGCAAGTGAAAATGTTATTTGTCCTAGGTAGGGTTTCTATTACTGTTACAAGACACCGTGACCAAAGCAGTTTAAGGAGGAGTAAGTTTTATTTGGCTTACATATCCTTGGTGATAATTCACTGAAGGAAGCCGAGACAGAGGAACTCAGGACAGAAACCAGGAGGCAGGAACTGGAGCCTGGAGAAATATTGCCTTCTGGCTTGGTCTCCATGGCTTGCTCAGCCTACTTTATTACGCTACCTAGGACCAACGCAGAGGTGGCAACTTGCACAGCTGTACCCACGCACATCAATCACAAACCAAGGAAAGGCTCCAAGGTCTTGCCTACAGGTAGATCTGCACAACACAATTCCTCAACTGAGATTCCCTCTTCCCACATATGTCTTGGTTTGTGTGAAGTTCAAAAAAAAAAAACATAAAATAAAATGAAACATTATTTTAAAGGTGCTGTATGCTGTATAATGACATTTGCTTCTTTATCAGCATTCAAATCTCTGTCTTCACATTGGTAGAAAGCACTGTAACCAAACAGGTGGAAATAAAAAATTGAGAAATTTGTTAAGGACTTGAAAATTTTTGAACATGTTCATTTTTAAAAGGCAGTGGGCAAATCAATAGAAAATGGATGTCATGTGCCATCCTTTTACTAATCCTTTGTTTCTGGTTTATTATTATTTGTTCACTGGTCTCTGCTTTATTATTATTTATTGTTTTGTACCCAGACTGATGCTGAACTCAAAATCTGAATGCCTGAGCCCTTCGAGTCATGTTATCTATATTTACCACCATGCTTAGAAGAACAAAAAGGTGTTTTAGGTGTGTACCTCATTAAGTCCATCATCACTAATTTCTTGGGCCATTTCCAAAATCTGATTTCTCTCTGTAATCCCTCTCACTCCTGGGGATTTGAGTTACCAGGTACCAAGCCTGGTAACTTACCAGGTAGCTTACCCCTGTACTTCCATTTCTGGATGGCAGGTGGCGATGTTGACTAACTTTATGATATGTTTCTACAATTTAATAGAAAGTTTCTACCTAACAACTGAATGATATCGATTTGAAGTTAAAAAAAAGGGGGGGGAGGGTTGCCAGGGCTATCAAACCTCTCTCAAGAACAGGAGACAGACATAAATTCTCTGGGTAGAATTTAAGGGCTTTAACAATTGCAGATGCAGGGAATTCACAAACACCCACCAAATATGTCCTAGTTTAGGAACCATTTTGCAAAAGATTCAAATAGAGACCTAGAAAGGCACCGACGTGAAAAACAATAAGATGGACAGCCAGGAGGACCCTAAGGTGATCTGAGAGCAAATGTGATATGGTGAATAGGATCCTGGAACATTGCTGCTTGTTTTTAAGAAGGATTGTTTTTAAATTGATACTGATAATAATAGTCTAACTGTGTGGCTGATATGAGAATTATGTGTGGATACACATAAATTAATGCAAGGAAGATGATGAAATCTTCATTTCAGACTGGTCCCACCTCTTATCTGTAAGAGGTGACAACTTACTTAAAAAGGCAGCAATTTCTGCCAATAACGGGATGGACACAAAAATAAATGTTTTCCCCAGTAACATTAATTACAAAGAGAAATAATAGACTGTCCTACCACCTATTTAGAAAATAAATTTCAATTAAATCAAAAATCTTGTCTAAAACAGGGAGAGGGTTATCCTATGAAGAAAAAAATATCTGGCCAAGTGTGGTGGAGCACACCCTTAACCCCAGCATTCCAGAGGTAGACTTATGCAGATCTCTGTGAGTCTGAGGCCAGCCTGGTCTGCAAAGTGAGGCTCAGGACATCCAGGACTGTTTCCCAGAGAAACTTTGTCTTGAAAGGGAAAAGAAAGGAAGGAAGAGAGAGAGAGAGAGAAACAGAGAGAGACAGAGAGAGAGAGAGAGAGAGAGAAAGAAAGAAAGCAAGAGAGAGAGAGAGAGAGAGAGAGAGAGAGAGAAAGGTCTGTACAATCTGTAATGAACAGAACAAAAGATTAAGAATGACAGCCTATCTAGTTCAGGGATCAGAAAGCAGTTTTCTGCAATAGAATGTCTGTAGAAAAGAGACACAAAGGCCCAAGGAATATGTGCAAAAACAGTGTTGTGTAGGATCCAGGTAAGTGTACACTTATTTTCATCACAGAAGTGACAAATTCAAAAAAGTTCAATTGTGTCTTGTTGTCAAAAGAATGGAATACCAAATGCTATCTTTCAATGATTATTGATTTTCGATAATACACATGTTCATAATTACCATCCATGTACAAGAGCATAATTGGGCAATCCAAGTATAAAATTATTTACTGGAAGTAAAGGATTGCTTTTATTTTATGTTTATCTCAATTTCATATTAATTTAAAGACAAATATTTTTGCATAAAATCAAATATATAACGAAAATGTGCAATAAACTTGGAAAATAGTAAAACAAATGATAAAATAACATCATTATCATGTTTCCCTTTGGTTTCAACAACACAGTTATTAAAATTGAATTAGCACCTGTTATTTGTCTTAAAGCCATAGAAATACAGTAGTGATTACCATGTGCTCTATGATTATTTTTCCTATAGCTACAATTATTCAGAATGCTTTTGAGGTAGTGTTGGGGGAGAAGTCCTGTTCTATACAGGGAAAAGAAACTGATTCTTTGATGCTACTATTTTGGGCAAAAGTTTAATATATATCAAAGTATACTCTCTTGCTCTCTCCCTCCCTCTCTTTCTTAAAGAAAGAAACATATGCACACAAGTACACATGCGTTTGCTCACAGTCCCCAAGGTGAAGCACTTCAGTAAGAAAGAAACCACCGTATCACAGGTTTTTGGGATAGCATGAACTGAATACACAGAGAGAGGGTATAAGATACTGGTGAAAGGGCAAACTTCAGTGACTGGAGGTTGGAAAAAAGAAAACTGATGAATATCACTGCTAAAGAATTGATGGACCTGTTATTTAAAAAAAAACTTTTAAAAAAAATTGAGGGATCTACTTGTGAATTTTTTTTTGGACCAAAGAAAGACGGCTTACAAGTATAACGTTGAGTTGGTAGCCTTTTCTGCTTTCATCATAAAATACAACAAATGATACAACTGAGCTTATGAATAAATTGTTCATGCAGAAACTAGGTTTTTAAGAAAATCATAGAGGAAACAAAACTTAGGGACGCATTATTTTTTCATATGCAAGCTAAAGAATACCCCAAAATTTGTAATAAAACCTCACTGGTTCTATTATGCTTTAGAATGGGGGCAACAACTCCTATACTAAGGCTTTCAATATCATCACCATATAAATAATTTCCGTGCTCATAATTTTTGCCTCCAGGCCAGACTGTAAGTTGTACATGCATACAAAATACCGTTAACTTGAAATCTGTTTGAATGTTCACCAATTAACCCCGCAGATTAAAATGTCGGCTTCCCCGCCCCACCATGACACTTCTGCTTTGAGTTCTCAATATAGAAAAAGTCAGCTAACTTTCTCTTCGAGTGAATTGGAAGTTTTTTATAGGCTGTGAGTGTCCTAAGGTAACCTGTGTCATAGTATTGTATCCACAGTTCTCCCAGCACAAGAACCCACCAAAACATCCATGGACACGGGAATGCGCAAATAGATACCCAGTAGATAAGCTGAGGGAAAATGTGCGACGCCCTTTTTAAAATGATCTCTAAGATAAATGACTGGGGTTGGGATATTTGGGGAGATCGAGGGATCAGCAGCCCAGGAAAGAGTGAACAGTGAGAGGCTTTCCAAGAATAACTTCCTGTCACACAACCGGGAAGCACACAGAAGGTGTTAAACTGCATCAGGTACCGAACAGGCTTCTAAAACATCCAGTCCTTGGCTAGGCTCACGGCCACCACCATTGCTTTGCCCAAACAGCCATCACCTGTTCTGTTCAGCCACAAGAGAGTGGGACTTCAGGATGAGACCTTGGAAGCAGTGTTCCTTTGTTTCCCTGACAGTCTACCCTGAGCTCTGCGGATGTGCATCGAAATCACTCCAAAACTGTTAAAACCAGGGTGGGGCCTCTCAGAATTCCTAATGGATTTTCTGACTGGAATGAGCTGAGAATCTGTATTTCTAACGAGGTTGCATTAATGCAGACGTCTGGCAAGGAACTGAGCCCTCAGGGGATAGACTCCGGGGTTGGGGGCCCGGCTGAGGGGCAACAGGCTCAAAGGCAGAGGTGATCCTTTTCTGAGGCAACCCACCTCCAGCTTGCCAAAGCACGCAAATTCCCTATGCTGCTGCTCGTTCCAAAATTGGGATGTGTTATTTGACTCGATTTCTACTTTGGTGATCCACACAGCACATTTCCAACATTTCCAAGCCCTAACAAACACTGCAGTCAGAAACTGTCAAGGGACAGAAAGAGGCCTCTTCTGTTCCATGCAGCAGCCGCCTGTTGGCGCAGTAACCTGAGCAAAGGAACACTTGTGGCTTGAGAGCTGAAGAGGGAGGGGCTGGAGCAAAGAGCCACAGCCGAACTCCCTCCGGCCCCCGCCCCTGCCTAGCCCTCGATCTTTCTAGAAGCTGCCAAGCTGGCGCAGTCGCAAAGTAGACTCTGCAATGCTGTAGTAAGAGTGCGCAGGCGCCAGGAAGCCCCCTCCCCGAGAGAAGGGGAGCGCCTGCAGTGTGTTTTGACTGCGCATGTGCCAAAAATCCCCCTCCCTTCTGAGCAGACCCCTGCACTGCGGAGAAAAGAGTGCGCATGTGCTAACCCCTTCTTCCAAGACTGTGAGCTGTTCTCAGCCCATCTCCTTCCGCCTCTCATTTCAGGTGATTGACATTAGATGAGGCCCTCCAGGGGTGGTGAGGACTTGTAAAATGGTGGCTGTGAGAGACCGGTTCCCGTACAGAAATGTAATTGAAATGTTCTCCATTGTTAGAACAGAACCCAGGTACCAGCCCCTGACCCCAGGGTGACGATTTAAAGAAAGGAAGTGAGCTAACACTGGGTCAGTTAGCCAATGTCAGATTAGCTCAGGTTTCTGAAACCAGGTTTTCTGAATCTCCACTGAATTCAAGGCTCTTCGGCCTCACAGCCTTGTGATAGCATTTGCAATTGACCTCTGACTTTCCCGTTTCTTAAATCATGGATATTATCAGTCCTTACAGTTTGAAACCTATACCGATTAGACTTTGAGTTTCCGTAGAATTTTAATAACTCACAGGTACAGGAAATCGTGAGAGACATAGAGAGCCTGAAGGCGGAGAAACTACTTCATCTGTAACCTACTTCATCTGTAAAAGGTCTGGAGCGAGAGGAGAGGCACGATTGCAGCCTTCCTGGGTCCTGAACTCTAGCCCTACTTATAAATGCCTGCACAGTTTTTCCCTCTGCTCGGGCTAAGAACCACATTTTCCCAGTAGACTCAATTTTAAACATTCTGGTTTCGAACTGGCTGTGGTCCAAGCCACACCTTCAGCATCCTGTCCCAGAGTCCTTCTAAACAAGGCTTCTCTGAGCAGCATGGTCCTGGGAGTACAGCAAAGCACTTGTTTCTCAACACTGTTCCTGGAACATTACATAGAGGTACTATAGATTCTCCTTCACACCTCTGTCGGGAACTCACATAACCCCACGGTTTCATCAAACTAAGAGGCAGCTAGAAAGAACCCGGTGCATAGGTGAAACCGGACCTGAGCCCATCACACCGACTTTGAGTTTCTGAAGTAACCCGTTAACATAGCTTCCGGCCTCTCTACCCCTGTGCCTCCCCACACACATATCAGCTGCACGACAACATGAGTCGCACTGAAGCAAACGTCTTTTCAAAAAGCTACAGTGGTAGCTTATTGCAGCCAGAATGGAAGCCAGAGAAAGCATGCTGTACACTCTGAATGGCCCTCTAACTCCGTCTTCTACCCAGCCACACAGACTCTTTTGTCATCACAGCATATATAAGCCCTGTAGTGTCTTGTCCCGTGCCTAGGAAGGGCTCATCTTCCACTTCTATTGATTGACTCAGCTCTTGTAAATTTTTGATCAAAATTCAACTCGAACACACTTTATCCAGACTCTCTTGATTAGTTTTGAAGCCTCTGGCATCTAGCACACTCAATCTCCATGTGCTTTGATTTTTCTGTCTGCTAGATTCATCTCCTTTTTATTCACTGTATTAATATGCATAGCATGCAAATAGCCTGATAAAAATCTACATGGAAGCAGGTACCGTTATGTCACACACAAATGTTCCGCAAGCTCCGAGACAGGATTACAGAATCAGCAGAGTTTAAAGAGGTATTTGTTAGATAAATAAATAAGTAAATGAATAAATGAATAGTTTGGTCTTAAGATGAAATGACACGTTAGGAACTATGAATATTCTTAGAGAGAATGAAAGCAAATAAGAAAATGCAAAAGCAAAATCATTGGTTTCTAAAGCAGTATTCAAAAAATTTCTTGGATTCTTGGCAGAGTGCATGGGTGGCCATGAAACCCTCCATACAATTTGCTTCTTCTTCCCTTTCTACGCTGGTCAACACAAAGCTTGCTCAGCTCTCTCTTCCCTGGAACACAGTGTGCATACACTTGGGCACGAACTTGCTTTCCCTGGAAGTCCTCAGTTTCACAATTGGTGGCCTCATCCTTAATATCTTGGTCTCCGCGTGTCTGAATCACATAGAAAGTTCCCGGATAGTCACTCTTGTCCAGCAGCCAGGGAAGGTTTCGAGGGATTAGCTGTCTAGAAAAGCAATGAGAGGACTCACAGCTCTCTTTTATAAATCAGAGCAAGTCTGTGTAGCTGCCTCTGTTTTGTGATCCTAGAAGTCTCCTCTAGCAAAGAGGCTTTTTTTTCCAGTAAATTACAAGAAATATTCTTCTACTTGTACCAATGTTACTTCTACACAAGTATATGTTTTTAGAGAGAATAAAAATTTTGAAGTAAGAATTATTTACAATAGGAGAAAAACTAGAAATTATCTAGTTAACTGTGAGACTATCTATCTATTATCTATCTATCTATCTATTATCTAGTTGACATGAGACTTGTGATCCTGGGTATAATGGAGAGGTGGGAAAGTGGTCTATGACATTTTACAAATGGGAAACAATTACAAATCACAAAAACAATTGCAAAATTGCAAAAGCAATCTGTGTTTTTCGGTAAACTCACTTGATTGTGTGTTTAGAATCTCCAATTCCTTTTCAGATGCTGTTCAATTTAAAATAAGGATTTAATCTGGTTGTTAGAAATGGGGAAATGGGGCACAAACTCGGAGATATTTTTCACAGTGGTACATTATTTAAATATTTATAAGAGGTATGATTTTTGTCATTTTAAATACTGTGCTTCACAAGCCCCATCGTCGTCGGTGCTGTGAGGCTCAGAACCTGTTCTTTTCGGTTGCTGCAGAGCTGGATGGAAGTCGCCTTCTTCCAGCTAGAGACTTCCTGCTCTGGTGGCTAGATGGCACTATAACCTGAGCAGTGAGTGCTCCCAACTGCCATAAGGGAAATGCTAATAAAAAAAAATCACTTTAAAACAACAAAGTTGGATTGCCTGGCCTTCGTCCCTCCTCAAGAAAGTGGGGATTTGTTCCTTTGGTTACAAGCAGATGTTGGAGGATTTGGGTGGAGGGGAAAAGCAGGACCTCCTGAGAATGAAAGTACAGCTGTATTAGAAGGAGAGCCTCTTGGATTTTAAGTTATCTTCAGTCGGGAAAGGGCCTAAATGCAGAGTAGAGCCCTAAGAAGACTTTCCTTGGGAACCTACCACGGAGGAATCCACAGAGATAAAACATAAAAGGGCAGCCTTGAAAAGAGTTGCTGAGGGAGGATTTGGGGGAAATCGCTGACATTTTGCAGGGGTAGGGGGTGGGGTGGGGTCGTGGCATTTCAAGCATTTCAGATGACAAGAGGAACCAATTAGGAAAGTATTCCATCAAATTTTAATTATCCTGAATTTTTCTGTTTTACACTGGGGTCGGCCGGGTGGACGGCCACAAGTGGGTCAGTGGAGCCAGCTGAAGAGACACACAAAAAACCCTTATTTAGAAGGTTTTTCTCCTGTAATTATGAATGATAAAGAAAGGCAGTGTGTACTTACTGGCAAAAACCTGTAATCCCAGTGTTCAGGAGGCTGAAGGGGAAAAGAAAAGGAGGGGTAGGGAGGAACAAGATCTGTCTATAATCTATGTATACATGGAGATTTATCCAAACAAATTCAAATAATTCCCAACTGGATAAGGTTGAGACATTAAAAATCATTTCCCAACATTTGGTTAATTTCCACTGGGAGAAACTGTAGCTAAAATCCTATCTACTATCATTAAAAATAAATAAATCCAGTGGTCTGAAACCAGGAAAAGTAGTTTAAAAGAAGTGGAAAAGATAAGATATAGGCTTGGTGGAGATATTTGCAAATTTCTAACTACATTACAGAAGGAACCCCTATGAATCACTAGAGGAAAAGGCTGCTGAGGTGATGGGAGACTTGGTAAATTATATGAAAAATCAAATTATGGCAACATGAGATTTAAATGTGTGTATTGATGATTTGTATTGCCAAGCTCCTATTCTGCAGCAGCTTGGCCCCACGGGCATTGCTGCCCTACGGCACTGACAGGCTCTTGCCAGCGGCTGAAGTTCTGGAAACAATTAATGTTAATGGAAAATAAGAAAATCATTTTATTTTCCAAGCATGTAATTATTGGTGTGATCATGAATACATTTTGCGTCTTAAAATGACATTAGAAAACCCCGCAGGGAGATTAGGAGCAGCTTGAATGGCAAAAGCTTTGTTACTTTTATCTGCAGGGAGCTGGGGGCAATCACAAACATGTAAGAACATTTGTGCATGGCATTCTGAAATGACTGAACTGTTACAGGATTTTCAGAACATATACTCCTGCGTCTCTATGCGTACTCACACATAACAATGAAGGTGAAAGTCCTTAATATTCTGCCTAATCCAGAACAGTTTTCTGTTGACTCTTACCAAATAACACCTCGGTGGTTAATAAATAAATAAGACTTTAAGGGTCATGTGTAGTTACCATGGTCATCATAATCCTCTGTCCTGCTCAAACACTGCTGTTGGTCTCCAGCTGGACCCATCCATCCATGAAACCCACTCTGGGCTTCCGGCCAAGGGAGGAATAGAGCCTGGAATGGTGGTATGTCTTTAGGCCCCCTGAAACATGTCAAAGGTTAACATGTGCTCCTTTGGATTTAAGGACAGTTAGAAATTGAGCTCAAGAATGCTTCTTTGTGAGTTTTTTAAAAGATAAACAGAAAGAGGCTCACAAAGAGAACTGAACTCAATAATGTTCTTTTTTATTTTTATTTTTTTTCAGAGAAAGAGATAGAGAGAGAACCAGAGGCAAGGAGAGAGAAATGGTTTTGTATTTCTGTGTGTGTAAGGATGTATGTTTATGTGCGTCTTTGTGTGTGTCAGTATTTTTGTATCCGTGTGTCTGTTTGTGTCTGTGAATGTGTCTGTGTTGTGGTGTGTGCATCTGTGTGAGTGTGTCTGTGTGTTTGTCTACATATGTGTTTCTTCATGGATATCTCTGTGAGTGTACCCATGTATATATGTGTGTGTGTCTCTGTGCAGCATGTTTCTGTGAGATTGTCTGTGTGTGCATGACTCTGTATATGTCTGTGTGACTGTGTCTGTGTCTGTGGGTATGTATATTTATGTATGTGTGTGTGTCTGCATCTGTATATCTACTTAAGTCTATATGTGAATCTCAAGAAAGTCTGTTCTATGTGTGTGAGAGAGAGGGAATATTTAGGTGTTTTGTGTGTGTGTGTTTCTGAGTGTGTGTGTCTCTAAGAGTCTATGTATATCTGTGTGTATGTGTGAGTCTATTTGAGAATATATCTGTGTGTGCCTGTATAAGTGTCGGTGAATGGTTGTGTGTGACTAAATGTGCATGAGCATGTTGCTGTGAGAGAGAAAGAGTGTGTGTGTTTATCTATGTGTGTCTGAGTGTCTTTGTGAATCTCTGTGTGTTTCTGTATGTATGCATGTACATGTGCTTATGTTTTTGTTTGACTGCATGCACATGACTCTGTGTGTGGTTGTGGGAGTGTGTGTGTGTGTGTGCATGATTTTCTTGTGTGTGTGTGTGTGAATATGTGTCTGTGTTTCTGTCTCACTTTGTGAGTGGAACTTTGTGTCTATGTGTCTCTGTACATTGCTCTCTGTGTCGGCAACTGTGGAAACATCTGTGTTTCTGTGTGAATGTCTGTAGTGCACCTCTGTGTCTATGTGTCTCTGTGTGAATGTGTCTATGACTGTATATATGAATGTCTATGTGTGTCTGTGTGTTTTGGTGTATGACTCTGTTTTGTTTGTACATTTGTGTGAGTGTATCTCTGTTTGCCTGTCTGTTTGTGCATGTCTCCATGAGTATATATCTGTGTATGTATGTGTCCTTGCATTCTTCTCTGTATGTGTAGGTGTGTGCGTTTTTGTGTCTAATATGAGTATTTGAATATAATTGGTTGTGTGTGTGATTGTGTCTGCATGTGTATGTGTGTGTTCACCCTGCGAAATCAACTTCAGTGGTCTACAAAATAAATGAAGATATAACGACAGGAGGAAGATCTCTCTCTAGGATTATATACAATATTATACATTATTATCTTCTTGCTAGGGTCTACAAAAATGTTCTCACCATATCATGCCAATATTCTTGCTCATTTCTCTTGATAGTCTTGAGGTTAAATTCAGGTCTCTTGATAGTGATTATCAGAGAAGGCCTTGCATCACTCCTGCCTACATTGCCCTCTCCTACCTGACCCTGCTTATGATTTTCCAGACCTACCCTATTTGGCTGCCTTTCCCTGCCCCTATTGGGGCTATGCTGGGTTTTCTTTGCTTGCTTTTCTGTTTGGGGTTTTTGTATTTCATATGGAGTGATATCAAGGTACCCTGAGAGCTTATCATGTCAATCTTCAGCTTCTTTTCACCTCCTTAATTCTAACTTTCACCTACCAGAGAACCCCTTTGTGCTGCCATCAAGAGTCCTCTGGGTCTATTTAACACTCTCAGTAGTTTATCTCAGGGCAAGCTCCTTTAGTCATACTGAGGCTCATTAACAGGATCACACGTATGTCTGAATGTGAGAACCAAGAAATTGATTTGCTAGCCACTGTGAAGTCAGGGATGGGCAGGAGACAGACCACTGGAAACAGAAGATGGACTTGCTCTACGTCTGAAGCCATCTTTGCCCACTCTCCCTCAGTGACTGAAGATGTAGTGGATGGGCATGCATCACACCGAGGTCACTGGGAAGGCTGCACCAGGCTCAATCACTCTACACAATGAGAGTAGGGTGCTGCTGAGGGGGTGCTTTCCTTGATGATTTGTCTTCATGGAAACCTGCTGTAAGCAGTACTGAAAGGGTGGGGAGTCTACAGAAAAATTGGCTCTGAGTACCAGGTTTTCTTTAGACAGATGTAACAGAGCATCCTGGGTTATGCTGGCTTTAGCTTGGCACCCACCCACAGTTGTCCACTATCCCCTCACCCCAAGTCCTAGTCCTTGCCAACTGGGAACACAGAAGAATAACCAGGTGTGAATACCAGATTTTCTTTTAAATTATTGTGCTAATTCAGTGTTCCAGAATTCTGTCATCTGCTTAAAAATTCTCCCACAAAAAAAGCAGCTGACTTTTTTCTATGATTAAAAGAGTTTGGGCTGATTTTTCCCCTGTGGTGCCATAACCCCTTCATATTTACTTGGTTAGTATAGTCACTGAGAGGCAATGGAATTATTTATGTTCTGTGGCTACACTGGGAATTTTCTTTACATCAAAACCATTCTACATCAGGACAATGGGATGATCTGAGGAGGCTAGACATAAAAGCAACACCAAGGGATTCTGGGTATAGCTGCTTGAAGTAAGGATAGGGTCTTAGGGACATGATGACAAAGCAGAAGAGCCAACCTAAATGAGAAACAAATTAGCCAATTTTAGTAAACACACAGAGAGGTAGACAAAGACAGAGACAAGAGAGACAGGGAGGGAGAGTGATGCTGTACTTACAGTCATGCACAAATACACACCATTACCATTGAATATCCTAGTCCCAAATCATGAGCTAAGTGCATGCAAGTAGGAGCCAAAGGTTTTGCATGAGAATTCTCATGAGTCTAAGGCCTGTCTCTACTTCTGACTGTACACTCATTCTTCTGTTACCAAGACTGGATAGATTTTTTTTGTCAGATTGATACAGTCTAAAACATTCTAATCTCTGCCCACTAATGTCATGTGGTCTACGTGTTAAACCATTCAGAGATTCCAGAAATATGCATCTCCTAGATATCAAAACCTCTGAAATAAAATTGGAGCTGACAACAGCAAAATTCATACTTGTGTACTCAAAATTTTCCATTTTGAGTTCATGTTTCATCCCAAAAGCTGCTTGAAGACAGACTTCAAGCAATTTGTTATTAATGGTCAAATCATCTTTCCAGTTGTTCCAAAGACCAGGTCTTCAACTTACATTTGCTGTGTTTCTGTTCCCTGTCTTTGCTTCTGGGCATTCCATCACACTTCTTGTTTCTTCATATGCCTAGACATTGTGTATATACTGCACAGTGTAAACGCTCATGATTGCTACATGCTC
>JAQHUG010000490.1:195762-211123 GCA_028555095.1 Dicrostonyx torquatus | reverse complement strand
ATCTACATGCTCTTAGAATGGGATACATGTATACTGTTATCTGTCCATCTACATGCTCTTAGAATGGGATACATGTATACTGTTATCTGTCCATCAACATGCTTTTAGAATGGGATACATGTATATTGTTATCTGTCCATCAACAGCAGGGCTAAATTCTGAGAATTGTATCCAGTGAAAATCATGGTGTTCACTTAAACAAAATGTCATTATAAGATACATAAATAAACAGTTAACTTGGCTGAACAAAACTGCCAAGCAGCCTCTCTTGCAGATGGTGAAAACCCAGGCTCTCTTTGAAATGGGAAGCCCATCTTATCCTTTATGCATTGTTTTAGGATCATTTAGAGATGGACATTATAGATTTACAGAATGGAGGGTCTCCTCCATGACCCTCGTTTCTATCCATATCTACCTGACTTAATTGTCCCAAACTCTATCCTCTGGTATTAATAGCCCATACAGATGCAAGTTATCCAGTTGTATTTTCAGCTACCCTTCATGATACAGACTTATCTAAAGCTAATGACCTTGAAACAATGGAAAATACCTCAAAGTACCAGACTAGACTCAACCCCATCCCAGACTATCTGCTTTTTGTGGCTCTTGGGTAATTTCAGAAAATTGCCTTTGTGCTACATTTTAGATTTCAAGTTAAGATTCTGTTCACTCTAACATTTAAAGAATTTTAATGTTATGGTTATTATGTTTACAATTAATAATTTGTGGGGCAGGCAAGTGCTGTGCACAATTCCAGGTACTAAGTAGCTGAGATATGTGAATCCTCAATTCAGCTCAGGGGTTCAGGGAGCGTTGTACTCAAAAGTCACTATCTCTATGCATATTAACAGAACATGAAGTTAATAAAAGTTTGATATAAAATACATACATTTTATATTTATGGATAGATCTGTATCTTGTTTCTCTTGTTTGAAGGACCCAAGACCCTTTTCTGTGACATGAAGCAGAACATCACCTCAGCTGAGCACAAGCACACCCACTTATTTCCACACACTACTAGAAAACAACAAAGAAGATGAAGTTGTTTGGGTAAGGCAGAAGAGAAAGGTTTCTATCAGTGTATAGAGGCTTTTTTCACACATTGATTTTTCATTTTCACATACTATGAATTTTTCTGTGGGTTGTGAGAGAAAGATCTAGCGGGGAGGTATAAAAGCAGATAAAAATATAAATTATCCCCTCTCATGAACCTATGTGAGAGAGGATAAGGGGGAATTTTACACATGGAGAAGCTAAGGAGAAGATGTTAGGTAGCTCAGGACAATGAGCTCCGCACGCTGTCCTGTTTCATCTTCCCCCCTCTCCTGTGTGCTGAGGGAGGAGATCTCAGTTGCATATGACTGACCATCCATGTCAAAAACACAAAATATGTTCTTTGTTTTAATAAACAGAATGAAGTAACACACCCTGCAGCTTTAGACAGGACTCTCTTCAGGGAGTTGGAGACCTGGACTGAGCAGAGCAAAGACAGGAAGCACGGCTCTGTTTTACTTTTCATTATTTATTTTTTATTTTTCTTTTTCTTTTCTCATAAAGATTGCCATTGTTTCCATTTAGCCTCCATAAAGCATCTGCCACTCCAAGTAGTGACCTCACGCCACAGGAAAACACAGCATCAATTCTAGTCAAGATTTAAATTGAGGGAATTTTTAAAATTACTTAATACAATTTTATTTTCTTCATATCTAAGAAACTTTTAATACATTGAGCCTGTTCACATTATATGCTTCATGATGCACATTAGATTTATGTTTTGTTTTGTTTTAGTGTGGCCCTAAGGATGCTTCGCCGTAGATGTGCCTCCTTACAATGTCCTTAGTGGCCCGTATAGACATGGAGGAAAAACATGTGGGAGGGAAGAAAGGGATGAGCTGCTGATGTACTGCATTGGGTTGAAGAATGATAGGGAAGATGAAAACTAAATACAGTGGATAGGGCAGGGACTTGCTTCATAAGGTGAGTGGGAACCTTAGGGTTGTCCTCATACAGATAAAACTAGAAAACAGAATGTTCCCATGCCCATGCTTTAAACACAAATGTGACATTCTGGAAGGATACAGGACCTACCCCATTCAATACACCACAATATGCCACACCATAACTACTTCTAACAAATGGTAACTCTGAAGCTACTCTATAAGCCTACAAAGAACCTACAAAGATTTGAAATTCTAGCATATATTCTAGCTAGCAATGTGTACGTGCTCAGAAGCCTAGAAAGATAAATGTAACTGATGGGGCACACAGCAGTAATTCTAATACCCTGCCTCTAAAGCCTTCCCCAAATCATGTCACAGGTGTTTCCTCAGTATGAATGTTAACTCAGTAATATATGGACAACAACGCAGGCCAACCCTCATATCCAACTGCAATACCCTAGGGTCTAGAGTTGAGCAAGACTGTTCTGCAGAGTCTCTGCAGTGACAGCACACAGACTGGGAAAAGCAGCTGAGTGGAACAGTGCTCTCATTTCTTAGATCTGGGCAAGGCTTCCTAAGATACATCTGTTTCCTTAATTCGTTCTTTATGAAACCATTACTCACCTCCAAGTTCATAACTATATGCCAGATTTCTGGCTTTTCATCCCCCACTCCTAAGACATTAAAATATGAATATTAGCTTCCCTAAATCAAGAAATTTGTACCTCCAATAAAGTAGCTGTCCCACACAGTCAGTGCTGTATATAATCTGCAGAGAGGGCCACACATATTAAACTATACAAAATGGGTCCTTGCACTTCAGATGGGAAAATGGATTTGTTATATCTGCAGAAAGGTGGGAATGAGACTGAAACCCTGCCTTATCTCTGATTTAATCTCTATGATGATTGCACACACCTACCTACCATACAGGTAAACATACAGACAAAGTGCCTTAGCTGTTCCTTGAAAGAAATCTCTGATATGGGAAGGACCCATACACAGTTCTCATTTCCACAAAGCTGATGTCAAAGCACTTTGTTTATTGCCTGGTTAGCAAAATGTTGCTGACAGAAGAGTTATCAAGTATCTTGATATCTCCAATCCTATAAATTCTATGATTGATAAGGACTTGTTTTGGACCATTCAGATATCAGAGACTTCAACCTGAGAATGTAGTGGCAATGCCACACAGCATCTTGTTTGGCAGAGATGGTACTGGCCAAATCACACATCTCTTTTTTTAAGGTGCTTTGTGATGCCTCCATTTCCCAACTGACCTAAATGTAGATGTACATTCAAGACACTTTCACTTCCTATCTTGTGGCATTCAGGTTAAACATCAGATTCATAATGAAGAGACTATCATATTTCTGGTTAACATGCTTTTGTGGTCAAGCCCAGAGCTTGCAACTCCTAAGCCAGTACCCGACAACTGGGATGCACATTCAGCTCTATGCCATTCTTGCACAGACATGTGATAGACCTAGATAAAGTGAGTGATGCTTCAATTGATTGAGAAGCAATAATAAAATAGATACTATTACTGATTGATAAAAACCATATCCCTTCTTTCCTTTTTTAAATGTCATCTTTATGCTTAGATAATAAGCAATATGATTTATCCATTTAAGAACCCAGTACAATCCATGCAAAAGTTAGTGACACTAATTACAATTAGACTCTTTCTACCTCAATTCCATATGCACCAAACTACAGCTGTCACAAAATACTATATGCTCTTTTTTCTTTTTCCTGTAGTTCTGAGATGTATTCATTTTGTTGAGTCAGTAGTTTCCTCAGTATTCTGCTGTACAGATACAACACAATTTCTTTTATTATTCAATTGCTGGGAAAGATTTAGTTATTTCCTGTTTAAAATGAAACTAAACATAATACACATAGTATTTTAACTAATTCTGCAGACAGAATTTATATATTTTGTTTAAACAAATACAGTTAAGTTTGGGTAGGTTATATGCTAAGTATATGTTTACTTGTCTAAGAAAGTATCACTCAGTATTCAAAAGTACCTGCAAGTTTTGTTCTCACAGAAAAATATGTAAGAATGTGCTTTACTTCATTGCTCTGGGTTTTGGTTCCTGTATGTGTAAGCAGCAGCATTTTTGATTCCCTGGTGGCTGACCACCCTGAGTAGGTTCAATATCAACTTGTATGTCTTTCCGGGTGAAGCCTCTTTTTGTTTTCCGGTTTTCATTGAGTTGTTAGCCTTATTCTGAATCATAAGATTGCTCTTTTTACATAATCCAGATATAAACTGCTTCCTCAGAATAGACATTGCTGATAATTTTTCACATTTTATGGATGTTTTTCCTGAGAAGTACAAGTATTCGCAGTGAAATTCAAATGATTATTTTTTATGTGATTAATATTTTGAAACACACCTTAGCCCAACTTGAGATAATGAAAATTTCCCCCGTTTTGGTAGTGGCTTTATCATTATTGACTTTTCATTCACTTCTGAAATCCAGCTCTGATTAAATGTATGCATCCTCAAGTTAAAGGTAACAGCTCATTTTTTTTCTAATTTTGGTGATCAAAACTCAACAAAAATGGTTTGTTACTGGTTGAATAGTCTTCAACTCTAATTTACACGTGCACGTGAACACACACACACACACACACATGCCTTGAGTTTTAGATTTTAGATTCAGTGTGCCATTATCTGCAAAAAGCCCCCCCCATGTGTTCTATAGTTTTGGAGTCAAGCTTTAACTTATCCACATAACCAATGAAGGTGAACTTGATGCCTTAACTATTGATTCTTTTGTTCCTGACCTTTGTTTCCATTTTCATATATCTTTTCAGAATTATCATCTCAATTTTTGCAACTTTTAGTGTTGAGGTATTGCACATGTTTGACGAAGTGTATCTTTCTAGTTTCATGTTTGTTTTGCTAATATAAATGCTAGTTCTTTTTTTATTTCAAGCAACATGTCAATCAATGATAAACAGACCTACAATCAATTCTTGTTTTGACATTGTCTTATAGTCTTTAACAAGACTATAAGACACTTTCACTGCGAATACACCATACTCACTTAAGATTCTAGTCTGCTTACTCCATCCTTTGTCACTGACATGTTTAGTTGAAGTGCGCATATGTATTCAGGTGTTTGTGAGTGTGATGCAGAAAAAAGAACTCTTTAGAAAACAAATGATTTTAGGCACAGGATATGTTTTCATTGAAAGGAGCACATGGGGAATATGGAGGATGGAAGGGCTGAGAATCTTGGTAAAACATAAAGACAAACCTCTCAATCTTCCAACTAAGAGATCTCCCAGGTTTAATCTCGAGCACATACTATGGCAAGCATCATGATGACATCTCTTGAAGGAGTAGCCTCTTTCGCTGCTTGAAAGTGAGCTTTCCTTCTCAAATTCATCTAAAATATTACACAAGACTGAAAACTTCTCAGACATTTTTCTGAACTCTACGGCTTCCTTGATGATCTAACACTGCAGATTGAGTTCGTTTCTCATAATCTATTACAAATAAAAGTATATAAAAGGAAACCTTTATTTTTTTCCAGCAACAAACACAGTAATATGATATCCATGTAGGCTGTATTATCCACCTATCAGCAGCTCTTTTTCACTAGACAGTAGCACTCTGCTGTACAAACATGCTAAGTGCATCTCTATATCTTGTTAAATGACATTTGAGTAGATTCTATGTTGGGTCTACTAGGAATAAATTTGAGTATAAAGATTTGAGCAGGTTTTTTTTCAGTAGTTTTTGTGTAGTTTTACTTTTATGGATAAATAACTAGAGTGAAGTTGTTGGCTTGGCATATTGTGGTGAAGAACTATGGATCCAGAAGGTTGTTTAGTTCTTCAGATGGCATAGCTACTGTTTTTACATCTTGCGAACACACAAAAGTCTGGTACTATATGTGCTTCTATTAAGCCCACTGAAACAGTATCTCTATTCACAGTGTCTTTTGAGCACTGGTCACGTTACCCATTTCTCTGTTTATAGCCATGACTTTCTATTCAAGATCAAAGGTGAAGAAGAAGCAAAACTTTCAATTCCCCTGGTACAGAGTGTAGGAATGCTCCAAACATGTATATTTTGCTGAATGTTAACAAATTTAGGATGTCTGAAATTTTTTAAGGTCATTGAAAGATTAAGTACTGCTTTGTTTCTTTTTTCTATTGTTCAGATAAAAAAATCTATATTTTGAATACTTCTTAAAAAATGGGTTTTCAAAGTTATATCTGCCTGCAATTAAAATGAGAAACTTCACATATTGTCATGGGTATATACACATAGAAACGAAGAAAAATCTGCAGATAAAAACAAACCATTTAACCCCTCACTCAGCACTCCCTCACCAAGTGTGGTTCCCAAAGATGAAAGAAGCTTATCCATCTGAACCCTGTACTTGCTTCCTTATCTTTAAGATATATGTTCTTTTCATGACTTGCTTTTTTTCCTTACTGATTCTGCACTGCTCTGATCTGTTCTGAACCAGTTTCTTTCTTTTACCATTTGACAATAATGTAAGCCATTAGCAACAGAGATAGAGCTTCACAAAGTCGCCTTTTCATACTGTGAGCTTTGGATGCAGGTAGCCTACCTGACCACTGACAGGCTACCAATGGAGTGACCTTGTGTCTTGTCACCACAAAAGATAAGCAGCATCCTTCTGGGTTTTAATTTCAGTTTCCGAGCAGCCAGCTGCTGCTTGGTATTGTTCCCACTGTGGTGCTGGCTGCATTGTGTTAAGCTATTTTATGTGGCAGTGACACAGGTGTTTTTTAAGATGGTTTCCTTTTAATCTAATGCAGTTCATTTTCTGTTTTGTTCATGCTGTGATTGTGGAAGTACTAATGGAGCCCTTCCACCACATTTTCTCAAGGATGCAGATAGCTCTGAGCTTCACGTATCCTAGTTACTGCCCTGTCTTCAGGCTTTAAGTGCACAGACTATTAACCTGCAGATTTATACGGAACATTTTATATCTTGCTTTTACTTTATTCTCATTAAAACTCAATTCATCAAATAAGATATGCTTTTACCAAAGTCACTCTAGTATTTAATTCAAATCATGTGTACACCAGTGCGTGATAGGGGAATGGTTGTATTGTTAGAGCTATAATTTCTAGTTATAAAAAAAATACTTAGAGAATGAAGTCAATAAGAGCACAACTTCTGGCTTCAATAACTTTGCAAGATTTCATGTCATGGGCCAGAGAATGTTACATGCCAGTGACAGTAATGGTCTTCAGGGAGAAGAAAGAGTGAGAATTTAGTTGAACCTGAGCTACACAACAAGTTGCAAGCCCGACTCAGATAGGCAGCAAGAAATTATCTCCATAGAAAGGGGGACGGCATGAAGAGGAAGAGAGAGAGATGAAGTTCATAATTGGAACTATCTAGATTCTGGTGATTAGGTTAAATGAGAGGGAGGAAAGAAGACAGGGAGAAAAAAGGATGAAAAGTAAGAAGGGGTAGAATTGCCAGGTGTTCAAGGCCACTGAATTGATTTAAGGCTGCAGGCTTCATCTCCATCCTGATCAGAGGCCACTCACAGCAGGAACTATTTTTTTCTGCACTCGGAATGGTTGGCAACCTCCACCATGATCTCAAACCAATAAACAAAGGAAAAAAACTCAAGTATCCTTCCAGATTTTAAGTGGAATCATAAAGCTAATATACTAGTTTTTATCTCGAGCGCCACTGAAAAGACCTTATGGGAATTGGATTATCAGACTGGGAAGTACTGACCAGTATGTATCATCAAACTTAGGGTATGAAGTTGTCTGGATCTTCTTACAATCATTCTCTTCTTCCAAAATATCATTCAAAGAATTTGTGAAAATCTCTACATATAATCAGAGATAATATCTTATATTACAAGTTATGATGGTATCTATTCCATTTAATAATTTTGCTAGTAATACTTAACTATTTCCAAATTTAGTCATTGCAAAGGTTATCTGCAGTAGTTTGACACCACCCCCATGGAGAAGTATTTCTATTCCCCTTCCTTTATAATTTGAATGAACTCGTGACTATTTCCATTAACAGAAGATACATAGGAGGATTTGTTGAAAGCTGAGATAAAGTCAATGAAGAATCCTGCTCTTATGCACAACACACAATTACCACAGGATTTATACTCTGAGAACCTCAGACCACACACAGAATTCGTGTTGCTAGCTCCAGCCTTTAAATGGTCCCTACCCAAGAGTACCGTAAGTAACAAAAAGGGGGCTTCTATAAATTCCTGGTTTTGACTATTAGATCTATTTAGATCTCTGATGCAATGTGGGAGACAACAGACTTTGATGGGCCCAGCTCCATGGCACAGGTATGCAAGAAAAAACCTGCTCTTTGAGATTGTTTGTTAGGCAGACCTCAGTAAACAGAGGATACACTTTATGAGAGTTTCCTGTAGCTAACATGCCTTGGAAATGAATGGGATATTTACTACATAAAGCATCTTATTACAAATGATCTCAGAACACAAATGCAAAGACCTGTGTAGATTAATGGATCTAGCCAAACCTTCTTATTTTTCAAAGTGAGGCAGTGGTATCACATCACATTTTACAGATGTTAAGCCTTCCATACTCTTAATTCACTAATGGAAAAGTTAAAGTTCCTAGTTAGTCCAACAAAAACCCAATATACACTGAATCATTTCACCAAAGGTAGCTGGTATAATGCTATACATTATTAATTAAGCAATGGTATAAAAAGCTTAGATGAAAGACTGTAACATGAGGGCCTGCTTGTGGGGTTTCTGTCCTGCCCAGTTCCCATAGCTGGTATGTCCCAAAGAAAATCACACAGAGGTCTACATAAGTTATAAACTGATTGGCCATTATCTCAGGCTTCTTATTAACTCTTATAACTTATATAGCCCACTATTAGCCCATTATTATTTTCTGTGTTAGCCACATGACTCGGTACCTTTTTCAGCGGGGCAGGTTACATCTTCATCTTTGGTGTGTGGACAGGACTGGGGAGAAAGGGCTTTCTCCTTCCCAGAATTCTCCTGTTCTCATTGACCCACCTCTACTTCCTGTCTGGTTGTCCAACCTATACTTCCTGCCTGGCTGCTTGCCAATCAGTATTTATTTAAAACATAATTGACAGAATATAGACAATTCTCTTGCACCAAAAGAGAATTGAATAGGGTGTTGGTAAAAGACAAGCTTGTTGTGCTCTCAAAATTTGGCCAGTTTACACTACAGACCCATGGATGTCTTAAGGATAATGTACATCTAGGTACAACAGACCCTGGGAACCAGGTGTGAAATTTGGTGCATGTTATCCCAACAGTTGGAATAGTGAGGCAAAATTATCTTAATTTTGGCATTATCCTGACCTACGTAGTGAAATCTGCTCCCAAATAAGCAAGAAAACAGCCAAGTGAATAAACACAAACCAGAGAGTCGCTACCTGCTTTGGAAGGAGCTGTTGGCAGAGCCGCAAACATGGCGACGACCAGCTGTTTGGATGCTCTCCCAAGAGTCACTTGTCCAAATTATCCAGATGCAATTTTAGTCAAGGACTACAGAGCTGACTATATGATCTGCCCTGAATATGGCCTAATTGTAGGGGACTGGGTTATCGATGTGGGATCTGAGTGGAGAAATTTTAGCAATGATAAAAGCAACAAAAGACCCTTCTCGAGTTGGAGATTCTCAGAATCCTCTTCTGAGTGATGGAGATTCGTCCACCATGAATGGCAAGGGTATAGGAGCTGCAAATTTTGATGAGTTTGGCTATTCTAAGTATCAGAATCATTGAACAATGAGTAGCTCTGATAGAGCAATGATGAATGCCTTCAAGGAAATCACAACCATGGCAGACAGAATTAACCTCCCTCGAAATACAGTTGATTGAACAAATAATTTATGCAAGCAAGTATATGAGCAGAAGAGCCTGAAGGGAAGAGCTAATGATGCAATAGCTTCTGCTTGTCTGTACATTGCCTGTAGACAAGAAGGAGTTCTGAGGACATGTAAAGAAATATGTGCCATATCTAGAATCTCTAAGAAAGAAATTGGCCACTGTTTAAACTGATTTTGAAAGCTTTGGAAACCAGTGTGGATCTGATCACAACTGGGGACTTCATGTCCAGGTTCTGCTCGCACCTTTGCCTCCCCAAGCAAGTGCAGATGGCAGCTACACATATAGCCCGCAAGGCTGTGGAGCTGAACTTGGTTCCTGTCAGGAAACCCATATCTGTGGCAGTGGCAGCTATTTACATGGCTTTCCAGGCATCAGCTGGGAAGCAGACACAGAAGGAAATTGGAGATATTGCTGGTGTTGCTGATGTTACAATCAGACAGTCCTACAGACTGATCTACCCTCGAGCTCCAGATCTCTTCCCTTCAGACTTCAAGTTTGACATCCCAGTGGACAAATTACCCCAGCTATAAGTTGAGGCAACTAAGTGTCACACTCATTACATAGTCTACATTGTGCTGGTTGAGCCTTTAATGAGGAAAGAGATGGTACGCATTCCAGAGCTAAATATTATTACTCAGCATTCTGTATGTATATATTAGTGCAACATATTTAATGATTTAAATTCCTTACTGAATCTGCTTTTTTTAAGTGATTAGGAAACAGTATTTTGGAAGATATTAAACTATGTAATTCTCAAATAAAACATTTTTAAAACAAAAAAATAAAAACAATCCACTCTGCTGCAAGATCTGAAGCTCAGAGAACACGTTTTCACCATTTGGTATTGGATAAATAAGCTGGTGTCATTTTTCCTTGGAGAGACTATTTTTTTCCACTCAAATAGTTAATGGTTTCCCGAAGTTATATGTATAGGATTGAGAACACAACCCTAAATATTCCTAAAATAAAAAATAACCCAGCTTATGAAACAAAGTACATATGACTGGTTTGAATGTTACATTATCTTGATACAGAGCTTCTTTTATCTCCTTGCCAGGTAGGCAATTTAATCATCCACACAAAAGTGCCATGACTGACATTCCATAGTGATTAGGACGTTTCTGCAATATGTGCCTTTCCATTTATGTACAGCCCTGGTTCCTGCCTCTTCTGTCCAGGAAGCCTCATGATTGAAGGTGGACAGGCTAGGGGAACAGTCACACCCACTATGCCTTCCTGAATAACAATCTGCAATGAGAATTCTGTAAACAACCATAAAAAGGCCAAGACACTAAACCAATAGACAAATGAAATGCCTTATAAAAAAGATAACAATTACTTCTAAGGAAAATATAGAATATTTTAGCTAGAAAAAATGCTCCAACCAACTGATTCTTTAGCAAATCAAATCCACAGCAGTTACTTTTCCATGAACATCAATGGAAATCTGAATTATTGAGAAGGTGCAGACATAAGAGATTCTATGTCATGTTTCTAAGTATATTAAAATGTTGTAGGTACTGTGTAAAAGCATTTAACAATTCATTACAAGAATTGCAAGAGTTTCTATCCTGGATATATAACAAAAGTAATTAACTAATGGCCTCAAAGATATATTGGTACATCTATGTTCATTGTGTAATTGTATGCAGCAAAATAACACTTAGGATGGGAGAATAAAGTAACTCCTTGAGAAACAATGATTTAGTCACTATTTTATTAATATGACCTACTTTATTCTTAATCCTAGTGAAAGTCACAGTGTCATGGCATATAGCCAATATAGTAAAAAGGGCACAATAATTCCAAGTTACTTTTTACAAACATTCATAGAACACATTCCTGTTTCACCCCTGACATATAAACAGTCATGAAACTATCACTTGTAATAAGAAAAACATGAACAGGCTGAAAACAAGCATCTTATTTTGAAATTTCCACAGACTTCAGGTCATAATACAAATTTTTCCCCAAAATAAACACAGACTAGTGCATTAATAATCATACAGAACCAAATGCAGTCACTGGAAGTGACCCTGAAATCCAACGTCACATGCTTTAACATGAGTTAACTAGTTTTGTAGTTATTGACCATTGGGTACCAAAAGAGCTCTCCAAGATTACAGTCTATTGACAACTTTCTTGGCTACCCTCTAGAATTTGACCAGAGAACACTATTGCTGAAGATATCATGTCCTTGATTCTTTTTTAATTTTTATTTATTTATTGTTTTAGTTTTATCTTGCATTCCAACCATGAATTTTCCCTCAAACATGTGGAGGCTATATAACATATTCAGGTATTATTCCCAAAATGCCATCATCTCCCTTGGGGGATGTGAAAGGGGTATTGATTTGAAACGTGTTCTCTCCACAGCCTGGAACTTACCAAGGAGTCTAGGTTGGCTAACATATTAGTTTCAGGAACTTGCCTGACTTTACCTCCCTAGTTCTGTGATTACTAATGTGTACCACCATATGGTGTCTTAACATTTTATGATTTCTGTGTTTTTGTTTCATGTTATTGTCAACTTCTGGCATCTATCCTCTAGAAATGTCAATAGTTTGTAATAATGTGAAGTCCTTGGGATGTCATTGGCCAAGGACGAGGCCCCAGAGACCTTCTATAATGAGCACCCTCTATGCTCTCAAAATAACAATCTACTATCAACAACCTTAATCCATTCATTTTTGGATGAGTCCCCATGATCATATTACTTCACTATAATATTATAAAGAACAATTAAGTTTTAAGTTTTGGAGAATGCATCCAAGCTATTGCATGCCTTTTAACCACATTTCCCCTTAAGAACTAAATTCCAAGCAATATTTTTTTCATTTTTAACTTTACTTATTGATTGATTCTACAAATTGGCTGCAGTTTCTCCTCTCTCTTCTCATATTCCCTCCCCCAACATCCCTGCAAACCCCCAATACATCCGTCCTCTGTTTCTGTTCAGTTAGTGGCGGGGCTCGCATGAGTATCAACAAAAGCAGAGCTCGTCAAGTTACAGTAAGACTAACCACTTTCCCCTGTATTAAGGCTCATGAAAGCAATCTAGTACAAGGAGTAGGTTCCCAAGAGTCAGTCAAAGTGTTAGGGACAGCCACTGCTACCACTTTTAGGAACCACTCAAGTAGACCAAGGTACACAACTGTCATGTATATGTAGAAGGCCTAAGTCAAACCCTTGCAGGCTCCCTGGTTGTTCGGAGTCTGTAAGTTCTTATGTACCAGGTTAGTTGTTTATGTGGGTTTTCTTGTGATGTCCTGGTCTCATATGTTCCTACAATTCTTCCTTTCTCTTTCTGATCAGTAGGACTCCCACAGCTCAACCTAGTGTTTGGCTGTGGGTATCTGCATCTGTTTCCATCAGTTACTGGGTGAAGGTTCTCTGATGACAATTGGGGTAGTCACAGATATCATCACAAAAGATGGCCAGTTCAGGCTACATATCCATTATTGTAAAGAAACTCAGCTAGGATATCCTTGTAGATTTGTGGGAGATTCCCTTGCACCAGATTTCTAGCTGACTACTAAATGTTCCCCCTTTTCAGTCATCTCTTTCATTACTATTCCCCTCTATCTACCCCAGACCCTGATCCCTCAAGTTTTTATTCCCACCTGAACCTGTTCTACCCAGGAGATCTCTTTTATTTTACCTTCCTGGGGAAATGTATGCATCCCCATTGGGCACTCTGGTGAAGGGTTCTTCTGTGTTTCTTTGCTTTCATTGGTTAATAAAGAAGCTGCCTTAGCCTATAGAATAGGACACAGCCCTTAGGTGGGTGGAGTAGACAGAACAGAAGGCTGGATAGAAGGAAATGTGGCAGACGCCATGATTCTCCAGCCCGAGATGGACACTGATTAGACTCATGCTGGTAAGCCACAGTCAAGTGGCGATACATATTATCAGAAATGGGTTAGTTTTTAGATGTGAGAGTTAGCCAAGAAAAGGCTAGTGATAATGGGCCAGGCAGAGTTTAAATGAATACAGTTTTCTTGTGGTTATTTTGGGTATAAACTAGGGAGCCAGACACAGGGAACCAAATGGCCAGCATTCCTCTCAGGTGCCGGAAACACAATCCACACCTCTTACAACAGTTTGGCTTCCCAACATGGTTGGCTGACTCCACGTAACCTGAGGGGACTTAAAAAGGAAATCTAGACACAGATATAATCTAGACACAGCTGGCGGCATGCCATAGCTCCTTTAAGAGAGATTTCCTGACTCAGCAAAGCAACAGATAAAAAGCTGCTGTGGTTTTAAAACGGGGCTTCCTGGGCTGTGCCACCAGCTTGAACTCCGGCTTTAAAGTATTTCAATGGCTTTTGTGGGACTGGATGCTTGTGTACCCGCTTGGGGTCGGGAATATAGCAGCTGAGACTGTGACCATGGCTCACTCTTCCTGCCTGGATAGGCAGAGGGATCAGATCGGCTAGAACTGGCGGTTTTGAAATACCAGTTTACAGTCTGTGCTGCCAGCGTGACCTCTGGCTCCGGTGGGAGACAAAACCTTTGAATGGGGTTTTCTGAGTAAAATGCAATGACTTGGACTTGCTTGCTTGATGACAATTTGGACTCGCTGTGTGCCTGGAGCTGTGCGGCTCAAAGACCCAACTGACTCCAAGGCAGAAGCCTCTCTGTCATATTGAACCGTGCTTGCTAATCTCAGGCAGGACCTTAAGTATCATGATAACAGCGCACTTAGTTTAGACTGGGCAAGAAACAGGTGGTACCTTAATTACCCCTACATAGCACAAGCTAAAGTTTTTAAAAATTGCTTAGCGTTTTAAGAACTGCTCCTGTACAGTGAAGAATTACAGATACATAATACGACAGATTCAGACATGAAAGAGCTCTGAATGGCTCATACTATTAGATAAATTACGTAGGCTTGAGAGAGAGAATATAAAAAAATAGAGTAATAAAATAAACAATACCTTAAAAAATAAAAAGGTAAAGTCTTTAAAGAGACAGACTACAGATAGTTATAGATTAAAAAAATAATAAGCCACATAAACATGAATAATTCACGGAATGTCTGGATTATGTATTTTATTGCGTTTTCTTTAAATTTTTTGAATTTAAATACAAAATTTAAATTCTGAAAGAGCTAAATACAAAGAGACATCTCATTATATGTGCTGCCAGGCTAAACCACCATATATGTCTTGAAGGTATTATGACTTCCAAATATGGGTGTAAGGATATGATGCTTTGGTGAGGTTCTTCTTTTGTTTTCATAGAAGATGAGAACCTGTGGACTTCTCCTATACCAATCTGGTATGATAGACCATTCCCTCCTGAAAGGTCACCGTGAACACCTTCATAAAATTACTTCACTCAACTGCCGGCTGAGATGTACCTGCCACACAGGTTATACCTTAAAAGACCTATTTAACAGCGCCCCCATACAGCAGGAAGCAGTTTGGAGAGAAATAACTACGTCCATATTCCCAAATATCGTTTCTAAATGCTCTTTTTTTATATTTAAAGGGAGAGATGATATGGATATGAATGATTT
>JAQHUG010000490.1:177800-195057 GCA_028555095.1 Dicrostonyx torquatus | reverse complement strand
TTTGTTATATGTAATTTTACTATGTTAAAATGAAAGCATTTCTTTTTTTGTTTAAACAGAAAAAGGGGAAATGGTGTAAGAGGGTTCTTCTGTGTTTCTTTGCTTTCATTGGTTAATAAAGAAGCTGCCTTGGCCTATAGAATAGGACACAGCCCTTAGGTGGGTGGAGTAGACAGAACAGAAGGCTGATGAGAAGGAAGTGTGGCAGATGCCATGATTCCCAGCCCGAGATGGACACTGATTAGACTCATGCTGGTAAGCCACAGTCAAGTGGCGATACATATTATCAGAAATGGGTTAGTTTTAGATGTGAGAGTTAGCGAAGAAAAGGCTAGTGATAATGGGCCAGGCAGAGTTTAAATGAATACAGTTTTCTTGTAGTTATTTTGGGCATAAACTAGCGGCCGCAGCTGGGAGCCAGGAGCTGGGAACAAAAGGGCCCGCATTCCTCTCAGGTGCCTGTAACACAATCCGTACCTCTTAAAACAGCACTCCTTGTTACTTAGTCTCTCTAGGTCTGTGGAGTGTATGATGGTTGCCGTTTATTTTACAATTAATATCATATCCACTAATAAGTGACTACAAATCATGTTTGTCTTTCTGGCTCTTGGTTCTCTCACTCAGGATTATTTTCCCCCAAGTTCTATCCATTTGCTTCCAAATTTCATGATGTCAGTTTTAACAGTTGAGTAATACTCCATTTTGTAAATGTACTGCATTTTCTTTAACCATTCTTTGGTTAAGGAGCATCAAGGTTGTTTCAGGTTCTGGCTATTATGAATAATGCTGCTATGAATAAAGTTGAGCAAATGCTCTTTGTGGCATTATTGAAAATCCTTTGAGTATATGCCCAAGAATTATATAGATTTATCTTGTGGCTTGATTGATCCCCAATGTTCTGAGAAACTGCCATATTGATTTTCAAACTGGATGAGCAAATTTGTACTTCCATCAGCAATGGGGGAGTGTTCTCCTTGCTCTTAAGCAAGATCTTTCTATCTTAAGCTGCCATTTGTGTTTTGGATCTTAGCCATTCTGTCAGGTGTAAGATGCAATCTCAGAATTAAGAGCCATCTTACCAAAAGCAATCTACATATGAAATTAAATCTCCATCAGAATTCTAACACACACTTTTCAGACCTTGAAAGAACATTAATCAACTTCTTATGGAAAAGCAAAAAAATCCGGGATAGCTAAAACAATCCTGTACAATAGAAGAACTTACAGAGGTATCACCAGCCCTGATCTCAATCTCTATTAAAGAACTATAGTAATGAAAACAGCATATCAACGGCATGAAAACAGACAGGTAGATCAATGGAAATGAATAGAAGACCCAAGCACAAATCCACATACCTATGGATACCAGGCTTTTCACAAAGAATCAAAAATTATACAATAAAAAAGAAAGAATCTTCAACAAGTGGTATTGGCATAACTAGATGTCGGCATGTAAAAGAGTACAAATAGATCCATATCGATCACTGTGCACAAAACTCAGGTCCAAGTAGGTCAATCACCTTAACATAAAACAGTTACACTGAACCTGATATAAGAGAAAGAGGGAAATAGCTTTGAACATATTGGCACAGGAGACAATTTCCTAAATGAAACACCAGCAGCACAGACTCTGAGAGCAACAATTAATTCATGGGACTTCAAAAAATGGAAAAACTTATGTAAGGTAAAGGACACTGTTAATAGAATAAAACATTAGCCTACAGAATGGGAAAAGATCTTCCCCAACCTCAATCCTACAGTAGGCTGATCACCAAAATAATTATTAAAAAATATCAACAAACCAGAACCAAATAATTCAATTTAAAATTGATGTACATATCTAAACAGAAAATTCTCAAATGGCAGAAAAACACTTAAAAGAAATGTTCAACATGCTTAAGCCATCAAGGAAGTGCAAATCAAAAATGACTCTTAAATTCCAAGAATAGCCTTTAAATGTCATGTTTATATACCAATTCCTGCTTCTCAGTTCTGCCACTGTAAGGCCATAGGCTTTAAAGACCAAAGTCCCGGTGTGGGAACAAAGAAGGGAAATCACAGAGATAACAAAAGGATTACCATTGTCAGTTTCCTCTTCCTTCCTGCTTTACATACAAAGCCATGAACTACCTAAAGATACATAATTGTAGCAGCGCTTCCTAGGATCACTTTGCTGGCATAAAGAGACAGTTTTGCAAGCAGCACATGGGTTTCTATTTCCATGTCTACTCTTTAACAGTTCAACAACAAAGGTTTAGAGAGACCTTAAGGCAGGGAATTTACTGTTGTAGGGATTGACGTAACCCCAATTACAAGCTTCCATTATCGCATTTATCTCTTCAGTAAGAAGTAAATGGGCAGGTGGCAAGATGAGATATAGGAGGTCCCGTGAACAATTGAGAGAAAACAGGGATAGCCTGCTCATCAAAAATGCTTGATGGCTGAGAGCAATGATCATTCTGTCTTCCACTAGGTTCACAATCCCACTAAAAATATCACAGGATTATAGTTAAGAATAATTCCCTTATCTGTTGATATGAGGACAAGTGTTTGATTGCTGTTAGAGGTTATTCTGGTTTGGAATTAATAGCCATAAATTCTCTTTCAATAAACATTACTTCAGTACCACTGAGAACTTACCTAGTTTTTCAGTACCATTCATTGTTTCTCGATTGTTGAGTGGGTCTTAAGTCCAGTTAGAGATCTGTTGATTATCACCATGACACATGTGCCACTAATGCACCCTTAGTGATACTGTGTTTTGCTTGTCATTGGTTCATAGGCATGATAGCTGGGTAGGAATGTTGGATGATTCCCTCAATTAGAATCATTGTACCTTTTGGTAACAAGAAAGCTAGTCCTCAGGGAGAGTGCATTTAGGTGCGTTTCATCTCAGGGTCACAAGGGACCTGTTTTCAAAGTACATATTGTCTTCAACAATATGTGTACTCTACACTCCTCATCAAGGAAACTTCTCTTTGCAAAAAACAATGAAATACCACTACAGATAACCACAACCAATCAAAATTGAGCATTCTGAAACCCAGCCTTAATGTATATATTTACAAACACTCTTACGCTGATGACCCAGGAAACATTGTGGACAAGGAGGCAGAAAAACTGCAAGGTCCATATTGAGAAGTTGGCTGTAAGATTGCATCTCAAAGTAATGTCAGAAGCTGTACCCACTATTACTTTTCAGATGTGATCTCAACCAGGAAGACATAAATGGTCAGGCCAAAGTGGACAAGATAATCTCCAAGAGACCTCATTCCTACAGAAAGAGCTATAAGCGACCAAGGAATGCTGAGATAAAGAGAAACAGTCTTTCTCAGGGAAGAGCACACCAGATGGTATTCAATACTAAATGGTCAGTCTTGTAAACACAAATTCAAGTAACATTATACAGGCTGTATGCAATGACAAAAGATGAAAAGGGAAGCTGTACATTCAAAAGAAAGCAAGGACAGACATAAGAGTGTCTTTAGAGGGATAAAGGGAAGGAGAAATGTAATTATATTATCATCTAAATATTTGTAGTAAAAAGTCTGGCAGAGCCCATTCCAAAGAAAGGATATAGCTCAAATATGAGGAATCTACACTGGCGAGGATTATGGAGACCGAGATCAATCAGGAAGTTCTGCTGGGAGGAAGCTTTCATCAGATACTCTCTGGCCTCTCTTCTGTCCTATCGAGACTTCATTGTATTTATGAGTTTCTGCTTTTTCCTGTGTACAGCCATAAAAGTCAACTGTATTTATGTTTTTCTGAGATTCCTCCAGAGTCATTTCCCTGGAATCTAAGTTATAAACAGAGGGACTCACAGATAAGGAGATAGAAACTTCTAAAGAACATCTTGAAAACTCTTTCCACAGAAAAGTTAGAGCATGTATCCTGACGAACTATTATCTTAAACAAAGGAAGAAGGATAGAGACAGGAAGATGAAAGAAACAAATACAGAGACAGAAGAGACAGATATTAAGACATTGGGGGCCAACATTTATAATCAATTTTGCTGTGATCAGAGATCAACAAGTAGTTGGCATATATTTATGTGTCTGATTGTTCTCCTGTCTATCTGTGTATTGTGTGTGTGTGTATATATATATATATATATATATATCTGCATGTCAACTGTGTATATATGTCTATGTGTTCATATGCATTTTATTGTATGGATGTGCATCTTCATGTGTTATATGTATGTATATATGCTCATATCTGTGCATGTGTGTCTACATATGAGCATGACTGTCTTGGTGTACATGTTTCAAGATGTATATGTATACATATAAGCATGTATATGTGTGTCTGCATGTGTGAGTGCATACATGTACATCTGCATGTTTGCATATGGGTATATATATAAGCATCTTTGTGTGCATGTATGGATATGTCTATTTATTTCTGCGTGTTCATGTGTGTGTGCATGTACATGGATGTATGTCTTTGTGCATGTATGTGCTCATGTGACCAGATCTGTGCATGTGTGTATATATGTGCTTGTGCAAATATGTGTATGAGTAAGTGACTGTGTAAGTGACCGTGTGTGTGTGTGTGTGTGTGTGTGTGTGTGTGTGTGTGTTTGAAGGGAATGTGGACCACTGGGCATCACACTGATCAGACAAAGCTCTTCTCACAAAAATGCATCCCTTGCCCTTGCTTTGTGCTGTTTTTACCATTTGCATAGAAATTCTTCTTAGGAAACACTCAGTGTGACTCCTTAGCCATTTGTGTCCTCCTGTAACTCCTTCACCTCCCCTGACATAGTATCCACCTATGATCAATGGGTTTGGAGAGATGATGAAGCATTACGTTCTGATTTGATCAGAATTATGTATTTAGAAATTAAAGGAGGAAGAAAAATGAATTTGACCTGTTAATTAACCCTTTATTTTCTACGACAAAATAACCAGAGGCTAGTAACCTTTGTCTCTGTTTAAGGTACATATGACTGCAGTACACAATAACATGACTAACAAAAAGAAATCAAGTCACAAGCAGAAGGTTTGAGTTATCTGGACTGTTGGAACACATCTTAGGAATGGAACAGTGAGATTCTCTTTAAACAACACTGAGGTATTACAGCAATGATTCTCATAAACAACTGTTTCAGATAAGAACTCCATTTCAATGTACATAACTCACAGCTCACATATAACTGTTTCGTATACATAGCTCATGGTTCAGATGTAACTGTTTCACTGTACATAGCTCATGAGTCTGTCTCCATGCTGTGGCAAGTGTGGGATGCTCAAGATCAAACTTCTGCAATGATGAACGTGAATAAACAAAAACACAGCACAGGGTCTGCATCTAGATTCTTAGTTTGCTGTGCTCATAATTCATACACATTTCTTCCCTTGCATGTGCAGTCTTAGGGGAGAATCCTTATATGAAATTTAAACCGGAAGCCTCCAAACCCTTGGAGTTTCTATTGTGAAATTCACAACCTGTTATAGGAATGATAAGCAGTCAGTGGTGCTGTGAACAGACAACTGGTGGTTTCATGATAAACGATAGGCTGAAAGATAAAAAAAACAAAGTGATGATTCCACTAGGGCACAATGCGTGTGACAACTTCAATGTGAACTCCACCACCCGTTCCAAAGCATTATCAGAGTTTCACATAGTCAACGGTATAGTAAACATGCCCTGGTTGTTTCATGATGAACGATAGACTGCAAGGTAAGAAAGTAGGATGATGATCCCCCCGATCCCATTGGATGCGTTTCAGGCCACTAAAAACAAAAGTTCTACTTTGAGGGGAGAAATCAGGGGATAATTCAAGATAAACCATGCTCATTACTTCATAGTTTTAGGTGAAGATTACAAGTTGAATTTCCTCTAGTGAAATGTTGAGAAATCAAGCAACAAATCATAGCTAAATTCACATCAATTTCAGGTTCATACTGATGCCAATTATCGTTTAAATTATACTTTATTTTAATTGATGCAGAAAATATGTGTAATATGGGCAAAATGTGATGTCTTAGTGTATATTTACATCATCAAGTCAAGATAATTACCATGCACACAGACACACGTTTAAATTTAAAAACATTTTAAATTTGGTTTCTTAGCATTTTTGAACATACATTGTAAGTATAGGCACAATGTTTCCCAATAAATTTCAAAATTCTTATTCGTTTTGACAGGATGACATTTTTTTTAATATTTTGAATAATATTGGTCTGTTTGTCCTTCCCATTTGTCAGCCTCTGGTAACCATCATTCTTCATTTGTTTACATGCATTTCTGATTTCAATGTTTTGTGTATCACGTTAATCTTTCAGTATCTGCCTGACAGATCCAAGCAAACCGCTGCTGTCTGAAGGCTGAATAGGCCACTGTAATTATGAAGCCCATTCCATTTCTTGTTCTCTCACAGGCAGGCACCGGTGCAGCATACTCATTCTTTTACTGTGAGCAATGCTGCCATGAACATGGCTATGAAATTTTTCTGAGATTCTGCTGTTCCATTACGATAAATCACCAACCCAGACTCTGGAGACATATGATGGTTCTCCTTTCAGTCTTTTGGTGGAGATTCTCTACTATTATCTATAATTTGCTGTATGATTTCATAATCCTGTTGTCAAAAATATAAAACTTCCCTTCTCTGGACTAACAAACTATCTGAATTCTAGCCCCAGAAGCCAAAATAAGGTAGAAAGAACGAACTGAATTCACTAAGTTGTCCCTTAACCCTTCTTTAAATTTAATCTCCACATCATGCATGTGCTTACAATAAGTAAAAATTTAAAACTTTTATTTATATTTTTGACAATATTATAATCACTTAACTACACTGTTTTTTTGAAGAAAATAGCCCTTCCTCATTGTTCTTTTCAGTAAACCTGAGTCAAGACCAAGTGCCCATTCAGCTTCATTTATAGTTCTTTATTATATTTGTTGAAGTGGTTTTTTGTTTGTTTGTTTGCTTGCTTATTTTTTTTGTTTTGTTTTGTTTGGGTTCAGTTTGGTTATTTTTGTTTTGTTTTTGGTTTTTCATGAAGGGTTTTTCTGTGTAACAGCCCTAGCTGTCCTGTTACTAGATCTTATAGACCAGGCTGGCCTTGAACTCACAGAGAACTGCTTGATTCTGCTTCCTGAGTACTGGGATTAAAGGTGTGTACCACCACCACACCAGGTGAAGTGTCTATTTTTATGCTAGTGTCATAATATCTTGCTTGCTAATCTTTGTAATATTTGAAATTATGGCGCCTTGAGATTCAATCCTTTTCCTAAAGATTGCTTTAGCTATTTGGGATATTTCTTAGTCCCAATTTCTTTGACTATGATATTGTAAATTTGATTACTTTAAATATGTTCATCACTTTGGGTAGCATGGTTATTCACATTCTTGAATAGCACTATTTCCTAGGAAAGGAATACCTATAATCTGTATCAACTGAATATTTGTCTCATCATTTTCAGAGATAAGAAGCCAAAGAGGAACCAAAAGCTGTTTCTGCTTATGGAACCATGAAGGAGGTGACGGCACTTATGTCCACTGTGCTCCTCAAATGGTGGATATATATCTAGGACACTCCACCTTTCTATGTCATTTAGATCAAATACCTGGAAGATGGATGACCAGTGTCGATCTTATCATTTAACAATGCATGTTCTCTTTGGATTTTCTTATGTTAAAATCTGGTGTGCCCTTGGTTACCATTGCTTGTCTATGTGCTACATAGCCTTTCCATTTGGTCACCAGGCCACTGCCACCTGATTTATTCTCACAAACAGACTCTGGATATATGAAAAACCATTCCATGCAAATGGATGGGGGTAAAAAAATCTTGAATGTCTTGCAGACACAGAATAGATTCCTGAAGCATGCGCATGCACACACACACAGTGTGTCTTCAGTGGCACAGAAGGTGTTTTCAATCTACAGCCTTAAAAACAAGACTGACTGATATTTACTGGCCAAGGAATGAGGGGACTGTGTTCTAGCAAACACCCTACCCGCAGAGACACAGCACTCCTCATAGTTATCACCCTTCTAATCACAAGGCTTTACACCCACACGTTCTGCAGGGGCCCTGTCCTACCACAGAGGCCCAGCAGGCCCAGCAGGGCCAGGCATTCATCTAACAAAGTGCGCGAATCTGGGTAGAATCACGTTTTCACTTGTCTCCATGGTGACAAAAAGCAGAAAACAGGCAATCAAGGATAATAAGCCCCGTGGGCAGCCAGAATCTGTGAGAGCAAATTAAGCCCCCATCTTTCTTCCTCATTTTCCCCACCCCCATCACCTCTTGGGATTATAAACACACGTCAAACCCAGGCAAGAGGGGCCCTTCACTGCTCGGTGCCATGGCAACTGACTCACTAGCTTTCCTCCCTCCATCCTGTTTTTCCCCATTAGCCTGGATACAGCACCTTTCTGAGAAAAAAAAAGAAAGAAAAAGAAAAACTCAAACAATCTGGTGACAATATGGCCACTTCACAACAACCAATCCCTGAGCCTGCCCAGAAGAGGCTTTTAGGGGTCGGCGACCTAGACAGGACAAAATGCAGCAAAGATGGATCATTCGCCCAACCCAGAACAAAACAAAACTGCTTTTTTTTTCATGCAATTGTCCTCTTTCTTCCCCTACTTACTTATTTTGAAAAATTTTAAACCCACAGAAATGTTGAAAGGATAATAAAGTAGTCTTCCATAATAGCTTCACCTAAACTCACCAATTATTTACAATTTGGCAGATTAGCATTCTTGCTCGCTATTTATCCATCCACCTCCAACCCTATTTATCCACCGGCAATCCATCTTCATATATTTGCGTTATTAGTGCACAGCTATGATGGCATTATAACTTCAAAGGTAATTCAACTGAAAAAATGTTAATATGTATCCTTAGTCTTCCAAGTGCCTTAACGGCTTTTAATTTTTATCTTATTCAGAATATAAATGAGATCTATGCCATTGGTTAATTTGTCTCTTTAGTCTGTTTAGATCCACAATTACTGCCTTTCTAATCTGTGTGTGTGTGTGTGTGTGTGTGTGTGTGTGTGTACCATTGCAAACATATGACATTTGAGTTTTTGAAGGTCCTCACAGTATTTTCAAATGCTCTTCACTCTCCCTTGTATCCAGCAGACTTGATTCAGGTGTATATGCAGAACAGAGTGATTAGCCTTCTGTTCATGGCAATGGGTTGCCTTTCTGCTTGATAATGGTTTTGAATGTATTTGATAATAGGAGAGACGCATTTTTCTCTAGGGATGGGTGAGTTGCCATTAGTGGGATGTTTGGAGATATCCAAGGCTTTTTCACAACATCCTTTACCTGATAATCTGCATGAATGAGTTACTACAAAGCAGGTGGAAGGTGATTATTCCCTACCTCTATGATGCAATTTGTCATCATTACCTAGCAATAAAAAGAAGACTCCCCCACTGCCCCACCAAAAATCTATCCATCTGTTCAAGTTTCAGTAAGGCATTCAATACATAGCTTGCACATAGCTAGGATATAAAGTTTGATGACTTGGTAAGAATTCCAATGTATGTGTACCCAGGAAATCCTCACCAGGCAAATATATCATCCCTTCACAATCACACCATTTCTATATTAGAACTCATTTTATATTTACTTAAATGTTTGTGAAACTTATGTGGACAAATATTTACAGAACATATTTTTAGCCTATATTATTTTGTCATCATAATAATTTTGAAATTCTTATATATGTCTCTTCTTTCTAGTTGTTGAGTAATCTTCCATAGACTTTTTCAAAAAGTAAGTAGAAATCATTTTAGACTTATGGAAAAGGTCAAACATATTATGCTGAGCTCCTGTAAGATCTTTTCTACCTTTTCATTATCATAACATACAAGAAATTAACACAGGCTCACTATAGGCTTTTGGCAAGAGCACTATAGACAGGAGAAATCCCTCTTTTGATGTAGCCTTTATGTTAATATGTATCCTTAGTCTTCCAAGTGCCTTACGGCTTTTAATATGACTTTTGTTGCTACAGGAACTCTTGAGCTCTTGTGGGGCCATTTGGTAGGTTTCTCCACAGCAAATTCTTCTTTCTGTGCTTGTTTGAAACAAATTTCTAGAAAATTCAAAATACTCTGAAAAATAATTGAATCTATATTTTCTAAGTGGTGTGTGTGTGTGCCTGTGCATGTGTGTGCTTGTGTGTGTGTGTTCATACAGATAGATTTAATTTTTTAGGATTATGCTGTGGTTATACAGGAGGTGGTAACATATGCTTTTAATTCCAAAACTTGGGAGGCAGTGGTGGGTGGAACTTTGTGAGATTGAGGCCAGACTGTTCTACAGAGTGAGTTCAAGGATAGCTAAGGCTACACAGACAAATCCTCTCTCTCTCTCTCTCTCTCTCTCTCTCTCTCTCTCTCTCTCTCTCTCTCTCTGTGTGTGTGTGTATTGTATAAAATAATATATTTTTACACTTATATTTTCTCTTCTCCAAAATCCTCCCAAGTCCTCCTAACCCTCTATCCACCCATATTTATCCATATGCTTGTTATCTTACTGGCTCTTCCCTCTTTCTCTAAAAAAAAAAACCAAAAAAAATCAAAAATCAAAACAAAAAAGCAATAAAACTTTTTTAAATATTTTATTGTATACCAATCCTCTTTCTGCCTATATGTGTGCTGTTCAGAAACATCCTCAAGTCTTAGGACAGGAACATCTATAAAAGCATGGTGGAGGAAACCAGATAAAGATAACCATGACAGAGTGAATATACACACAACAGGAACATCCCGTAGAAAACATGTGTTTGGAGTGCATGTTGGGGCACGGGGAGGGCAGGATGGAAAAACAGCCTTACACTCCCTCCCCATGCTGTGACCTACGAGAAAGACACAGGTTCAGATTAAAAACATGAAAAGACAAAGAAAAATCTTTAATTGCTGATGATCAGTAAAGGCAGAATTATCTGTAACTACCTGTTTAGAACCAGAATGTGCCGTCACTTGCTTAGACATAAGCACAGGCTCTGTCCCCAGAAGTCCTAAGGTGATTCAGCTTACAATGGACACTACTTCCCTCCTGACACTTATTTTTCAACTGTGGCTTGAGTTCAATCATATGAACCATGGTATTCCCTTATGTTCCTATTGCAGTCCATCAGAGCCTCTGGTAGAACAGTTGGTCAGGGCATTTCTCATGTTTCCAAGCTCACGAAAATCATTCCTTGAGTGCCTTCTTTCTGGCCATTTGGCCCACAAGAGCCCTTCTGGCTCTCTGATCTCTTACTTCACCCTGGTCAACTTTCACAGGATTTTCCATTCCTTGTCTTAAATATATCATGGCAGCTGTTCCTGTCATTTCACTTTGTATGTTGCTTTGCCACTTGCCAATCCTTATTACTGCTGTCACTTTAGACACTTTGAAAACCTGTAAAGTCCCAGAAACACCTCATAACCATTTAATTTCCTACCCTACCTCTGCTTCTCACTAGCTCCCTGACTTTTTGTAAATTATTTTACTTCTCTAGGCTATATTCACATTTTTCAAACACAACTAACCAATGGCATACAGGTCTAATGTTGTCTAAATGATTTAACTGTGCCACGTCCTTGCAATAGGACTGTAGAGCTTAGGAGTGCTGTAGATGACTGGTTCCTGGTGAGGACAGTGGACATGCATTAGTTTATCCAAAATCAGAGAACTTCTGTAATACGCGGTGAGGTTAGATATATGGACATTTGGGCTCAGTAAGTACTGAACACAAAATACAGAAGACCAAAAGATTTCATGAAAAATGGATCAAGTTTCACAACATACCAAAATATGAGAAAGTATATATTTTGGTATATTTAAACTTCCTGTATCATTAGTTACAAAATAAAACCATAGGTATCTTATATCATTACTTTAAACCATTGATTCTAGATGTTACTGATAATTTCTTTATTTAACAACAAAATCGTTTTCAGCTCCTGGATCTCCCTAATTTGTTTTGTATCAAATTCTGATATCTGGTGTGTAAGCTTCTAGTAGACACTCTCTGGACTCTTTATGACATGCGTGACATGAATAAAAGCTTATCCCTCATCACCTAGTTATTTCCCAAGGGATCTACCTCTAAATCTCATAATATTGGAGCTAGAGCTTCAACATGTGAAAACTGACATAGAAACAACTCTTTCATCTCTCTCTGTCTGCAGCATTTCAGTATAAATGCCCTCACATGGAAGATGCACTCATTTCATACAGATAGCCTCAAAAATCTCCTTTGTGGTGTCTGAGACCAAACTATAAGGTGAAGTATTAATAGCAAGCATTCTCCCACAAATGCCCACCCCTAGCATTTGTTTTACCAGTGAGAGTCTTGTTTTATAGCACAAGATGGCCATGGATTTACAATTTACCTTATCCTCCTTGGTGCTTCTTCGTTTGCAGAGACGGACCACCATGTTTAGTCTAAAACTCTTAAATTTTTTTTGCACTACCTCTAAAACATATAGTTCAGAACATCATCAGAGGATTTGCTAAGTCACGTGTAGTGAGACTTAAATGGCAGTTCACCTTTCCTCTGCAACTGTGAGCCTGAGAACTGAACAAGTAGAATGTATCCCAAACGTATCAGTCCTGCCATCCCTCTTTCATAGGGGAGAAATAATACAGGAATGAAGGGCAATCATACAAGGCAAGTTCCAGAACAATTCCCTGATTGTTATTGACAAATTAACATGCCCATATCTGAATAGTTCTGTAAAGTCTAATAAGTCAAATACTAGAAATCAGATTTCTTTTCTTCATCTCTACTTGTTTTTGAAGTGAAGAAGAAATGTCAAAGATCAGTCAGCTTTTCTACCAAGGCTGTTCAGGAAAGTGATGCTTCATGCCACACTGACATTTATCATTTCATATGTCCATGTTCTTAGGGTCCTCCTACCAACATCAAGTTTTTCTTCTGTATGGATATCCAAAATATTTTCCAAACACTTAATTTACATTTTCCTTCACAATTCCATATTTGAGGGATTTTTGTTTTTGACTGTTATAGCTAGCAATTAGAAGGCACAAAGTCACTTCTTAACCATTTTACTTTGAAATATTTCTTGAATAAATAATAATTTTATGAACATAGCAGAATATTATTAAGAATCATTTTGTTGCCAGGAGGTAGTGGCACATGGCTTTAATCCCAGCCCTCAGGAGGCAGAGGCAAGGAGATGTCTGTGAGTTCTAGAGTTTGTTCCCAGATAGACTCCAAAGCTACTGAGCAAGCCTGTCATGAAAAACCAAAAAGAAAAAAAAAATTCTTTGACTTTTTTGTCATTCATATTTGATTCTATCCTCGGTCCCTGGGCTATCCCACTTCTGGATCCTGGCTCTCCAATCAATATTAGGGGGTGGCCTCCCTCTCATGGTATGCATCTCAAGCTGGACCGGTTATTGGCTGGCCTCTCTAACAACTTCTATGCCACACTTATCCCAGAACATCATGTAGGCAGGACAAATTGTAGTCCAAAGATTTTGTGTCTGGGTTGGTGTCACAATACCTACACTGTAAGTATTACCTGGTTACAGGATATGGTTGGTTAAGTTCCATATACTCCATCGTAAGTGTCTTAGCTAGGGTCTCACTCATAGCTTCCAAGAAGTTTCCATTGTGCTAAGTTTCTAGTTCACGAGATCTAGTTTCTTGTATGACATCAGCTAATGTTTTGTCGAAATGCACAGAGGCCAACAATTTTTTCCCCTAGGAACATACTCCTTACTTCTAAGATCCTCTATTAATGGTATTTAAGATCCATGTTGACATCTTATTCAGTACCATATATACAAGGAAATGGGGATTTTCTCCTTAGACTCCCTCGTTAATTTCTATTTCTTCATGAGAATCATCTGTAAAAATCTCTTGTAACAAACTTCAATTCTTCTAGCATGCAATTCTAAACTTTTACAAAGTCAATAAATTGTTCAGCTCCAAAGATGCATCAGCATATTTAAGAATTCATTATAGACCTTCACGTCTTAGAACCAACTCTGGCCTCTGTAACTATCCTAACAGTTCAGGTTGCAATATAGTAGTACCACAATATAAGCTAACCTGCTTTGAGCAACAGAAAGCCATTAATCATAGTTCTGGGGTCTGCATTCTAAGATCTAGGTGCTAGTATTGTTGATCCTGATCACACTCCTTTTTGTAGACAGACCTTTTCTCCTTCCATGGACTAAAAGTAAGCAGATGACTCTCTGGTTTATTTTTATAAAATAACCAACAACTCATATGAAGCCCCAATGTCATGTTGTGATCAGCTTCCAGAAGCCATAGCCACAGAGTCTCAAACAGGGTTTAAATATTAAAATAATAATTTAAAGATGGAAAATAAATATTGATCACATAAAATATTTTATTGATTTACTTTTTCTTTTGGCTCTGGCATATTGATAAAGAGTTCTGCAAACACATTTATTGTAATTTTAAAGATTATTCGCACCAAATGCAGAAATCATGATAACTAAATTATCTTGCTGCTTACAAGAACATATTACATTGCTTTCTGGATTCAATTATTTCTGTTTAGAAATATTTCAGTCTTATTGCAGTTCATTTAAACAAAATGTGTCTTGTTCTGCTGGCTTCTTTCAAGATTGTTCCCATTATCCACGGTGTCCAACCTTTGCAGTAATGCTTTGCATTTACCCTGCCATGATTTCACTGAACTTCCTCAGTGTGTTTATTCAGGTCTGCAGTGATTTTAGAAAATTTGAGCACAATATTTCATCAAATTGTGTAGTTTTGTTTTGTATCTCTTTTTATATTTTTATTTCAATTGTTTGATATTTTCACTTTGTTCTCGATGTCTCAGATGTGATTTTCTTTCCTTATTTGTAGCTACTTTTACATATTTTACTTTGAAATGTCTCTTTAGTTCTTACTCAGATTCTTAAGCTACTGATTATTAATTTTAGGCCTTGTGTCTTTAAAGCTCTAATTAAACTTTTTTATTGTATGCACTACCATTGGAAAACATATCTTACCTTTTCTATGTACTTTTCTTTTATATGACAAAACCATTAACAAAATTTGAAATGATACCATCAACTAATGGTTTTCTGGCACATGAACAAAAACTGCTTTGACAATAAAATCACCTTAAACTTTAACACATAAAGTAAAACTGCCAATAGTATTGATGATATTTCATGACAAAATAATATTGGATTCATTTTCATAGAAATAATGGCAAGTTATTTGTGAAATTTAGTTGACACATTATATTATTTGAACGAATTTCAAGAATAATATTTTTATGTTTTCTGTTCCCAGAAATTTTATGTAAATGACTTCACATTAGCACATGGCAGTACTTCCCTACACAGACCATGTAAAATTGAATGTGATGAGACAATGTTCTCAAGCTAAAGGTTAATGACCAGATAATATTGTCTAGAAAGCAATGCCATCTATCTCTGTAGAAAGCCATGATTGGGCAGAAATAACTGTGCCATTGTAACAACAACAAATAAAATGTAATAGTATAATCAGAAGAACCTCTTTTCTTCGCTTTCTCAACATGTCTTGTTAAATATCTGCATACAAACTTGATTCTGGTTAGCTCAGTATGAACAAACAGGCCTGCATGCATTTGTGCTAAATAACTGCTTTAAAATACCCTACTCTGGCTTTACATGTTCCTGCTTGCAGCAATATGAATCACAAAGCATGTTCTCAACAGCTGTGCTCGTCTCAAAGCCAAAAAAATTCTTCTAGGAGTGAGCCCGGGCGTTAAGAGGAGAGACTAACAATCCAGCTAACATAACCGCATGAGATATGCTCTTGGCTTGACTTGGAGTACAATATAAAAGATTTCTTTGTCTGTCATTTACTTGCTTTTCTTGAAATTTTATGAAGTAAAAGTTATTTAAAATCACTGATTACCAGTATATTGGTGCATACATTATAGAGACCTTCATTAGGGATCTCCTTAATCCATTTCGAAGTTCACTGAGTACAGTGTCTGTCAACAGAGAAACAGGTGGGTAGCAGTAAGTAAATGTTGAGCAGTATTTTGTTCTATCGCCATAGCAACAGGATGGAAGACGTTCTATTAAGATATATTGCTTCCAGCAAGGAGGCAAAACGCCAGGAAGATGGTCTCGCCTATCCATGTATCCCCAGCTTAATTTCTCTAGTTTCTCTCCAGAAATAAAATAGTTGAAAAGTGTAGAACACAATATGTGAATACATTATAAAAATAATATCAACCCTACTATACAGAGATGTCTCATAATGAGGAACTTCCTCCCAATCTTTCTTTCATATGGCAATAATTACATTTTCAGTATCTGTGATTGACTCTCACTTTATTAGATTTTATTGCTCCATTCATTGCCTAGGCATGTACCATGGCTTTAGCAATGAAATGTGAGGAGTAGTGACACATGTCACGTTTTAGCATGAGCCTTATCGTCATCATATGCTTCTGGGATTGCTTTTGTTCCTGCTGTCAGAATAATGGCATGCCTTCCAACCTGATTCATGGAATGGCAAAAGTGTAAAGAACTGTAATTGACCTCTACCAGTGACATAGTAAACGAGAAAGTAGTATTTTTAATTATGTGATATTTTGTTTTGCTTTATTTTAGCATGGCAGTAACCTAGTGAATCAGGAAGTAAGAAAGAAAGCTGTATCCTTTGTGAAGAACCACCAGAACTAAATACTAAAATATTTCTCTCAAGTCCACAGAAAACCAAAAGGTTACAAAACACAGATTAGATCCAGAAAATTTCAGTGGTCCAAGTTTTTATTGAGAAAATTATTTTCTAAAATGGTTGTGCATGGTGATTAAGACTGTAGTTATAAATTTAGATAAATATATTGGTAACTGTTAATAACTAACATGCTCTGGGTATTGTCACCTGCCTTATAAAATAACCAGGAATGAAAAAGATAAAGGGATTATGATTCCAAAATACCCCTGAATATACTCTATCAGTCACTGAAAATTTCTACCAGGACAAACTTCTAGTCTCTACATCCTGTCCCAGTACATCATGGGGTGGGGACCAAACCTGTAAAACAAGGGCCATTTGAGGGTTGTTTGGCCGGATACAAACTACATACTGCAGGAGCATCCATCCAGTCAATGCTTCTCAGGCAAAACACACAAAGGAACAAGAGAATCAAAATATGTCTGTTGTAATTAGGTGGAGAGGTGCGTGTTGTGTTCCCCAGCCGCCTGGCTCCCAAGCCCCCAGCCGCTGGCCCGCTCAGCTACTGGTTGCCTGCACCCGAAATAACCAC
>JAQHUG010000490.1:157638-175572 GCA_028555095.1 Dicrostonyx torquatus | reverse complement strand
CTGAAACTGAGAAGCTTCTGTAAAGCAAAGGACACAGTCATTAAGACAAAACGGCATCCTACTGAATGGGAGAAGATCTTCACTAACCCCACATTTTTTCTCTATTCAAATCATACACATAGGAAAGTAGTCTTTCATGATTTCGTTGAGGGGAATAATCATACATGGTTATAAGAGCCAAAAAAGCAGAAGGAAGCAACATGTATGCCAGGAACCCAGAAACAAAGAGAAGGTAATTCAGCCAAACAAAACTGCTTTTCTGTTATCCACATGTTTGGTCATTTCACACATTAAATCCGGATTTCCCACCGACGGACATGCTTCAACAGAGTGCTCCTCTATCATTCATCCTGTGTTGAACTCCAACTCTAAATACAACGAAACTGACCATCTCTGGTCACCACCCAAATGATACTTCCCCTTCCGCTATCTGTACCTGTAGTTAGGAACTGGGCTTTGGGGAAATTTGATCCCCCTTCTGTACTCCATATGCTATTTTAGAGACCAGCAACAAGGTTCTTTCCTGGGGAGGGCAGTGCATATACACACATATGAACAGAGACAACAAATTTGAGTGAGGAGCTTCCATTTCATTGTCTCGATCTGTATTAGTTTATTATTGCCCCTCTTTGACATTTGGAATATTCTGAGTATCATAGCTCAAACACAAAGCAAATTTTATGAGAATTCTGCGTAATTTACTTGGGCGCTCCATCAACACCAAGGAAGGCAAATACAAATCATACTCCACACAGTGTGAACTAAATATACTGCCTTCTTTTCACTACTCACCAAAGAATATAATTGCATTCATCTCAGCAATGCTGATAGATAGCAATGCTGGGCCTGTGAAACCTTTAAGTCCTCTCAAAAGGGGGGGGGACTAAAAATGACAGGAGACCCTTATGTCCTTCCTGCACTCTTCCAGCATAAGCATAAAAACAAGCAAAATATAAGGAATAAAATCTCAGAAGACTTATGAGATACCTGAATTGAGTCTCCAAAACTGGACAGTTTTACAAATTCTAAAATATTCTCACGGTCAAGAGAAGCTAAAGTATATATGATAATAAGTCTAATGCTGCTTCCTGGAAAGAATAATTCTGGGCCAGATTTATTTATTTATTTATATATAATCTCTGTGTGTAGGCATATATATATATACATACATACATACACACGCATATATATGTAGGAACAATCAGAAAAGCACAATTTTAGTTAAGACATTTTAGCATTGTCAACATTGATGCACTGGTTTGACTGGTGGATAATACTCTTGCAGAATATTAAAGAGTGGAAAATTTATGCTGAGTACGGGAGGGTTCTACTTCACACCTAAGACCAACTATGTCACATTTCTTCTTCCATACAAGCAGCCAACATAGGACTACAAAGTCAAATGCCTTCAAAAACTTTTCAAGCCCTTATTCATCACCCTCCCACCCAAGGAGAAAAATTCAATAAAAAGAGTCTATAGTACCCCTTCTCCATTAAAAAAAAAATAAAGAGAAAGAAGGAAGGAAGAATGGAAGGAGCTAATAAGTTATATGTGAAATTGCCAACACTGAAGAAAAAACCTTCTTTTTATATCATCTCCTTTAATAAAAGTTGTGAAAACATCATAAACATTTTCTCTGGAAAGATTTTAATATCTAATGACTTCAGTGAACCAAGTTCAAAGCCTCTATTACTATCCTGACTCAGGCATTCAGTTGCCAGCACTCCATCCCTACCATTTGCTGATCAGGGATTCTGAGAATTTGTGGGATTAAAGTAAAGCAAGATCTTGCCTAGATGTTACATAGCTGAGCTTCCTAAGGCTTGACTGGCTGGCAAGCCCTTCAGGTCAGCAAACAGGTGTCCACGCTGCACTGCAATCTCTTGAGCCTGTGAAAATCGTTTGATTACACATTCAGAGATCGCTTTGGAGACTGACTCTTCCAAAGAGTGGCAATTTGAAACATCACGTATCCAATTTCCAACATCCTGCTCTGGTGGCAGATGAGTCATGCACACTGTGTCAGCATCTCATCATTTCTGTTCAAGCTTGGCAAAAAAATATGTGGGCAGAGGCAGCAGGTGAGTAATGGGGTCGCTACGGAGCAGAACACTGATTCATAGATGGCCTTTAGCTCCTAGAAGTACTCCCTCTCTTCACTCCCTCTGAAGTTTCACATACAAGAGCCTTTAAGTACCCTTTTCTATCATGGATTTGCCTTACACAATTATCAACCAAAAATGTCATATCCTGAATTTGAGCCCTACATGAACAACAGTACCTGGAACTGTTTTATGTTCTATGTATGGTTGAAAATACAAAGGCAAAAATAAGGCTCTGTTTATGCAGGCTTTTTAAAGGGGGTATATTTTGGGTTTTTTGTTTTGTTTTATTGATTTTTATTGAGATTTACATTTTTCCCTGCTCCCTACCCTGTCTCTCCCATCTCCTTTAAGCCACTCTGTCTCCCAAGATCCCCATGCTCCCAATTTACTCAGGAGATCTTGTCTTTTTCTACTTCCCATGTGGATTAGATCTATGTATGTCTCTCTTAGGGTCCTCAGTGTTGTCTATGTTCTCTGGGATTGTGATTTGTGGGTTGGTTTTCTTTGCTTTATGTTTACAAAACACTTATGAGTGAGTACATGTGGTAATTGTCTTTCTGGGTCTGGGTTACCTCACTTTAAATGATGTTTTCTAGCTCCATCCATTTGCCTATTCAGGTTTTTTTTTAAAAAAAATGCCAGAGATAAATATAAGTATAGAAAGCGGCCAGGTCAGACAGAGAAGAGACAGATGTGCAGACACCACCCTAACGTCCATGTTCTCTTCAGCCTTCATAGTCCAGAAGAACCATACATGTAGACAAGATGGACTACCCGTATACCTCCATCTTCCCTTCACTTACATGACAAACACACAGTTAATCCTCTCCAGCTTCTTTGTTTTTATTGGTATTGCTTGTTCCTTGTTTTTGTTTTGTCAGTGACAGTAGTAATTGGTTTTGTTGATGAGAATTCTCAAATAATCCAGGCTCACTTTGAAATCTAAAGTCTCTTGACCCTACTTCTTGAACTCCATAATCATAAGAATGCACCACAATGCCCAGTTCCTTCCTATATTTTATCTTATAAATGCTGTGGTTCTCCATTAGGTCTGATGTCAGCCTTTATTCATTATCTGATTAATAAGAAAAGTCTAACATGCTATAAAAATCGTGTTAATCATTTTTCTTTAAAGTTCATGCTCCATCCATCAAATTAATCTTGGTTGTCATTTATATTGGATTGCAATGCCCCTAAGAAATTAACAAAGTACCCTGTGTGTGTAAAAGAGAGTGTGTAAGAAAATTTTCAAAACCCAAAATGAACTTCTCATTTTCACATTGCCATTCATCCACAGCAGGCAGACCTCTTATCCCTAAGACATTTACAAAGAAAACCTTTGGATGTTTGGATGCTTACTGTCTGGTCTTGAAACCTGTACTGAGTGCTCTGTTCAGAGGGTACTTTGGGGATGAAAATGAGGGCTAGGACTGACAGGAAAAGGAACTGAGATTTATGACCTTGGTCCTCCTTCCTCCCTATTTTCTCTTCAGTCCTCCTTCTCTCATCAATCCACCAGATTGAAAAGTACCATTTATTAAATTACACTAGCTGCCCATTCATTCTGAGTCATAGCTCACAAAATATCAAATTTGTTCTAGTCCGGAATTAGAGACTCCAAATTGTACCATCTTACAGTTAAGCTTACTTAACTGGCAGAAGGATGGCTGTTTTCAGGAAGCTATGTTTATGATAGATTTTGGGTTGACATTTCAAACATGTTCCATTAGTTCCCGGGAGTTCAAAGAGAGGGATTGATTGATGGCAAGAACAGATATGCACACCCATATTGCGTCCCCCGTTAGTTTACAAGTGGTGGAGAAAACAAAGACACAGAGGAGATGTGCTAGCTCGACAAATCACACAGCTCACCATCTACCAGTTCTACTTTCACAGAGAGACAAAGAGAGACTGAAAGAAACAGACAGACAGAAACATAGACAGACAGACAAATCACACAGCTTACCATCTACCAGTTCTACTTTCACAGAGAGACAAAGAGAGACTGAAAGAAACAGACAGACAGAAACATAGACAGACAGGCAACATGTAGACAGAAAGACAGAGAGAGACAGGCACAGATACAGAGAGCTTTGCAAATCAGTTACCCCAAACTCAAAAGCTAACCTTTTCTTTTATCTGTCAGTCAGGTACCACATTATGTCCATAATTATATAAATCTTAATTACCCATCTTAGCAGAGATTTACGTAAATGTACCCTCAAGCAATCAATCCCCTTAATCAGAGAACAGACAACCTCCAATGTCTGGGAAAAGTTTTCTGTTCTTATCTAGTGATAGTCTTCATTTAAGTATCTTCTCTGATCTCAGCTATTATAGACTTGTTTTGAATATTAGTGAGTTTATAATTAGTAAAGTCATATAATATGTGAACTTCTTCACTCAAAATTATGAGATTAATTTACATGCAAGGCATATGTATACATTAATTATTTTTTCATGTTCATTACTGTGTAGTATTGCAGTGTTTGTCTATGCCATAATGAATTGTCCCTTGACTAATACAAAGTTGTGTTTTCTTCAATTCCTAGCACAGTGAACAATTTTATGTCCTTATAAATATACTTTGATATAATATATAATATAAATCCATAGCCAACACGATCCTATGTGAAGAAAACTATATCTTATAAAAATCAGGAATAAGATAGAACTCTCTACCATCTACACTCCTTTTCAATACAGTACTCAAACAAGAGCTGAGGCAGTAAGAAAATATAAGAAAATTAAATAGACACAAATATTAAAAAATAAAATAAAATTATTCATACTTGTAAAAATATATTAAACAGATGAAATTTCTCCAGAAAAAAATATTTGCAAAAAGCAACCAGAGATTATCAACACTAGCAAAAAGTTGCAATATGCAAAGATACAAAATTAACTTACAAACATCAGTAGCCTTTCTATGTACCAGCAGGAGATGAATGAAGAAAACTTTCATGGACACACTACCATTTATAATATCTTCAAATGCAATAAAATATCTTGAAACTAACATAAACAATGAGGAGAGAGTTCTACAGAGCAAACGACAAATCTCTGATCAAGAAAGACAATAGCAAATGGAAAGACATCCTGTGTTGATGAATCAATATAATTATTATCAGAAAAATCACTGTCCTACCAAAAGAAATTTAAGGATTTAAGGTGACCACAATCAACATATCCACATAATCCTTGATGGAAATAGAAAAAATCCCTGATATTCACATGAAGCCAGTACAGATCCTGGATTGCTACCACAGTCCTGACCAAAAAGGACAGGAGAAATTGCTATTCCAGATTTCAAGAAATATTGTAGAGCTATAGGGACAAAAACAATATAGAACAAGGACCAAACAGAAGACACAAACATGGGGGCTAATAGCTTCAGCCATGTGATATTTGACAAAATCATTAAAAATATTCATTATAGAAAAGAAAACATCTTCAACAAGCTATTGACAACAGTGAAAGAGTGCTGTTCTTTCCCCACATCCTTGCTGACTTTTATATCATTTGCCTTATTGAGCATTGCCATTCCAACTGCTGGGAAACAAACTGAAAAACTTGTTTTGATTTGTATTTCCAAATTTCAAAGAATGATGAAAACTTTTTGAAGTATTTCTGATCTATTTTTTTCTTTGATTGAGAATTCTCTGTTTAGACCCAGTACCCATTTTATAATTGAATCTTGTTTATTCTTGAGTGTCTCTCTCTCTCTCTCTCTCTCTCTCTCTCTCTCTCTCTCTCTGTGTGTGTGTGTATTATATATATATATATATATATGATTATACACAATTATATGTTATAATTATATACATTATATAATATTGCATATGTCCTAATTTGTGGAATCCTTCTTTACCCAACTGTTTGCTTCTTTAGTTGCATGTCTTAACTTTATGAATTTCCACTTTCCATAAAGTTGGCTTTAATTCCTGAGTAAAAGGAGTCATTTCCTATTCAGAAAGCTATTTCCAACACCTATAAAATGTTAATGTTATAAAATTTAATTCATCTACATATGGGATCTAAGTATCCCATCGATAATGGCACTGGGACCTATCTCCTATTCATGTATAGGCTTTTTGGGAACCCAGTCTATTTGGATGCACACCTTCTTGGGCCAGGATGGAGGAGGGCAGGGTACCCTGCCCTCTCTTAAAGAAGCAGGGGAAGGGAGAAGGGGTAGTGATGGAACGGGAGGGGACTGGGAGAAGGGGAGAAAGTGTAAATTTTTGAATGAAAAAAAATGAAAGAATATAAAAAAGAAAAAATAATCATAATACAAAAGAGGTCAGAAAGATTTTAACAGTCAAAGTTACAAGATGTCTATTGTGAGGTTGTGTCTCCTAGAAATGACAGAGAAGCTATACCATTTTTGTCTCAACACATTAATGGCTGGAATAATATATGAACAATTGCAGTATCTATAGACATGCTAATGTAAACAGGGAAATCCCAAACGTTTCTTATCCCAAATGGGGAAGAATTACACTTTTCCAGAGATAGTCCCCGTAATAAGATATATAGTACAAAGTGGCTATCCCTGAAATCACATGAGTCACACTAATCAGATTTATAAAATGGTATTTATATATTTATGTTTTATATATATATACATATATATGTGTACCAATAATAATCAAAAAGATGATGTCAAACTGTGAGGAAGTAAAGAGAGACATGAGAGGGGTTTGAGGAGGAAACATCATAATGGTTAGAGAGATGTCATGGAAATTTATGTAATTCCTTAAAGTTTTAAAATATTTAATAATAAAACAAAACAAAGAAATTGGACTTCAATAAAATTAGTTACAACTTTACGAGAGACAACATTAAAGCAGGGGGAACAAAGCCACAGACTAGCAAGAGCGTTTGCAAAACATGATATCAAAACTATGTAATGATCTCCTAAAACTTAAAAGAATAAACCCAGTGATTCAAGGAAAAGCCAAGAATGAACAGATGTCTCATCAAAGAAGACACACACATAGAAATCTGTGTATACAAAGATGTGCAGTTTGTCTTTGGGGGAAGTGAGAACTAAAGCCAGATACCACGATGCTCCTTGGAGTGGCTCAACTCCAAAAGGCAAAGAAGCTGACAGTACACTTATGGCAAGCATCTGGGAACCGGGAACACTTACCCATTGCCGACTGGAAGGCGAAACTGTACAGTCGCTTAGGAAGACAGCTTGGCCGTTTGTCAAAGCTAAACACAACATTGCCATATGATCCGGCACTCACACTCTTAGTTATTAACCAACTGATCTGAAAACTCATGTCCACACACATATTGTAGATGAGACTGGTTACAAAACTTTTACTCATAATCAGTAAACACTCTAACAACCAAAAATTCCCTCCACCCGGGATAGGGGTAACCTGCTATATCCTTGTAAATTGGATACTATTTAAAAATAAAATTGAATGGCCAGACAGCACAAAAATATGGAGAATATGTATTGTGTGCATACATAAATCTACCCACACACATACACATACATACATGTACAAAAGGGCTACTTGTGTGTAATGTCCTTTTGGGAACATTGTGGAAAAGGCAAAACTATAGGCATTTTTGTATTGTCGTGGCTTTGAAAACACAGAAACTTGAACAGGTGAATCCTTTTCAGAACTGCGAAATTGTCATGTACGTTAATGGTAACAGTAAGGTGTGGCCATCCCTAATTCTCAGTGTGCAAAACTGAACATGAAACCTCCACCCCACATTAAGATTGATGTCGACACAGCAGGGAGAATGCATGCACTGGCGGCAGGTCTTCTCTGTTAAAAAAAAAAAAGAAGAAAAAAAAACCTGAAGTCTCCTCTTGGGCCTACTCCTAATTTGAAACACTTCTTTCAGTTACTGACATCCCTATTTTCCAAACAGAAAGAGGCATGAATAGGCTTAAAGAGGGCCAGAGTGAATACTTGTGTTTCCATAGCGACTCAGGACTCCATTCCTGCACTCAGGACTTAAGGGGAATCACAGAGTTAACAGAAGAAGGGAGGGCAGGAAGCAGTTAGATTTGTCTCAGTCCCTCCAGCCTTTAATTATGCCACATGAAACATCTCTTGCCCTTTTGTTCTACATCACATCTCTCAATGATCAAAGCACTGTAATTATATTTTACATCTAAATTTGAGATACTCACACTCCATCTCAAAACTCAGTCTGCCATTTACGTCAATAGGACTGTGAACGCATGAGTCGCGCACATCTAGTGAAGTGTTTATATCTGCGGGAATAGTGAGAAATAGTTTATTAATAATCACAACGTCATCAGGATGGATGGAGAGAAGGGAGGCAGGGAGCACACAGCCTCCCTCCCAACCAATACGCCCACCATCAAGTGCCCACTGTAGGGAGAAGGAGCCTATTGCTCCCACAACGGATGCGGAAGGATCAGTGTGCAGGCTTGAAGATTTTTCCCCAGAACCCAGAGACCAGGTCCCTCCTCTCCCCCTCTGCAGTTTTGAACACAAGTGTCTCGTGACAAGCTTTGTTCTTAGAGGCAACCCTTATTGATGGGTCTGAAATCAGCTATCCTCAAGAATTCTAATTGCAAACACCAAGCCTCGCTGCACAGAAAGCTATTGCCAATGTTTAAAAACAACACTGTCCAGAGGGATATAATTAATTTTGTCATCAGAAGTACAAAAAAATGACAACAAAGAACCCTGTACATCTGTAACACAGGGTAAAACCCAGTCTCATCTCTAGAAACCTCTGTGTGGACTGATCTGTAAGTACTGCAGCACACAGCTACAGTCCTGAGAGATATATGCCTCTGCGGCAGAGAGCTAAGATGTGCAAAGCTTCACTGAGCATGATCTAAGTATCTAATATCAGGGACCGCTGAGCCTCAGGTTTTCATGCTTCACTCTTATTTTATTAAGGGGCTGTTTCTGAAGTCATCTTTGACTCGTCAGGCTCTAAAGTCAGCTCTTGCCAGGTCTCCTCTGACATTTAAACTTCACATCCTAAACCACTGATGACCAGAAATTCACCCTCCATCCATACCTGAAGGGAAGGCCTTAACATTCCATCCCCAGTTTCCATATCCACATTTGCACAAAGACCTGGTGTTCAGAGAAACAATTTATTTGTAGCTACTGACAGCTGTCTTCACAGTGGTAGAGGAAATGGTAATGGCTATAAGCCCAAAGGAAAGAAAGGCATGTTAGGAGGGCTGGCAAAGCTTTAGGGCCCTCTTTCTAACAAATGTTCACAACCCTGCATCTACTGTGACCCTAAAGGAATAACAATCACAATGATGAATTTTTCAGGAATCAAAGAAGAGAGCGCAAGGTCAGAAGACCCCTCTTCATAACGAGAGGGCTTTTGGCTTGCCCATGCCTCCTTCCTGCACACGTCCCCTCCAGGATGTTGGTCAGCACATTTGCTCTCAAAACAAAGCTTTTGCAGATGCAGATGAGTGCATACCTTTCCAGAGAATATACCCAGCCTCATATTCTTCACTAGGCCTTTTCATATGGGATAGAACAAGGGCAACAAGGCCTGTTCATTTTCCCTTTCCTAGGTGGAGGATGGGGATGGGAGACCTGGGTGTTTCACAAATGCTCAAACTCCATGTTATATTTATTCATGCTCTCTGCAACTCTTTAATGTCTCAACTGATACTCCCCAGCCTCAGCATCAAGCAAATCCCCATGTGAATCTAGAGGTACTGTGGTTTCTGTTAAACTCCTATTCTGCACTCGAACCAGAGATCTCTTCAGACCTTCCTGCAGAATATCAGCAAATTAAAGCAACTTAAGTGGAGGCAATTTAAGTCTGAACAGTTATAGAACATAAAATAGATGATTAGTGCTCTTGAGTCCAAGAGGAAGAATAAGCTGACGTTAGAATAGAGAAGGAGTCTGCCTAGCTCCCACTCCACTTCCCCCAGCAAGATAGAAAGAGAGACAGACACAAAGAAATGCCCTGAGTCTACAAAGCCCAGTGTGAAGACCCCCTCAATGCACAAAAGGACTCTGATTTTTTTCCCTTGATCAGACTCCGTGCTGGCTCTCATGTACAGCCAGGCTCTTCAAACACACGGCCTGGACTCTGTAATTTCTGAAGTACCTTAATTTTGAGTGCTCTACAGTAGTTTTGTCCATTTCTGAATCCCACATAATCATTTCCTTTAGTATTGGAGTGTAAAATGAAGCTAATGGGGAAATTTATGACCATTTATGAAATGATAGCAATTTTCCCAATCTTGTGTTCTGTGCTCAAGGCTGAGCTTCTGTTCCATTTCTGATACTCTTCAGCCCTCTGCACCATTATCACAATTTGTATAATTAAAACCTTCCCATCTCTATTCCCAGATCCAAATCTCCTTGAACGTATGGATTCCCATGAACTCACCCTGAAATACAACACCGACAAAACCATCCATAGGTATTAGGCAGAGAAACCTAATAGATTACCTAAAAATCAAAATACTCTGCAGTGAAGCAAAACACCACACCAAGCAAGAAATACCAGATTTGGAAAGAAAGGAGAGGGTATAGAAATTGAAAGGGCTAAAGAAATTTCTTCTCCTTCTGTCCATGCCCCACCTCTCTATGACCCCACCACTCCATGTCACCTGTGATGCCACCTGTCTGTACTCTCATCTCTTATTCCTTCACATCTCTGCATCTCTGCTTCTCACTGATTCTCGCTCTATGCCCCCAGTTCTTCATGACCTCACCTCTCTGTGACTGTTTTCTGTGCCCCCATTTCTCTGTTCCCATTCATTTACCCATTTTCCCCCAACCTCTCTGTGATCTACCCCTCTTCTTAAAGGACACCAGAGACAAAGGAACCTCCACTGTGCCTCCTAGAATTGCCAAGAGACAGGGACCCCCTGTTTTGTGACTCTTTCCTCTCTTAGAATATAGCTTCCTTTTCTGACACAGACCATTTTGTCTTCAAAAATAAAACCTATATAAAATGCATAATTATATCAAAGTTCCCTTGGATAGCCTTGATTTCAGACATCATTGCCTTCCACTTGGCCACAAGATTAAATGTTTATTCTGTCTCCTTTCCCAACATCTTAGGAGTAAATAACACAAGCAGAAGATGAGAGAAAAATTTGTGAGGCTAAGAAAATATTGCATGCATGCTTTCTTCAGTCATTATGAGGCCTTTCCACAGTGGCAAGCTCTTGAAACTGTCTTAGTCATAGCCCTTTCATTCTCTAAGCACACCCACATTGGTGTACTAGGGGGAGAGAGAGAATATTTTTTATTATTATTACAAGAAAAATTTACATTTACTCCCCTTGTTCCCGACCCTCCCACTCCCCCCTACCCCACCGCCCTCCCCCTGCTTCCTTAAGATGGTGCAGGATACCCTGCCCTATGGGAAGCTCAAGGCCCTCCACCCTCCGTCTCTGTCTAAGAAGATGTGCATCCATATAGAATAAGTTCCCAAAAAGCCAATACATGCAGAAGAGACAGGTCCCAGTGCCATTATCATTGGCTTCTCAGTCATTCCCCATTGGCAGTCACATTCATAGAGTCCAGTTAGGTCATATGCTCATTCAGTCCTGGTCCAGCTGGATTTGATGAGCTGCTAATAGATCAATCCCATTGTCTCTGTTGATAGGCTAGTCCCTCACAGTCCTGATGTCCTTGCTCATCTTCTCCCTCCTTCTGCTCTTCCACTGGACCTTGGTAGCACAATCCCTTGCTCTGTTTTATCTCTGAATAACCTCCCATGTTAGGTCATCTTTGAAAAATTAGTCTCCAGTCACCATAGAAATTTCGCATGTTGGATGGAGACTAATTTTTCAAAGACCACCAAACATGGGAGGTTATTCAGAGATAGAGAAAGCATACATAAGGAGTAATACTAAGGCTAGACTATTCAATGAGACTAGTCATCTAACTAAAGGCTGGTCATCAATCAGTTGTTATACTGAACATCTGTAATGCCAGTATATAGAGACCATGGGAATGTGTGGGAAATTCTTGACAGCATATAAAGACCTAGTCTCAAAACACCTAAAATAAAGAGGGGGAAAAAAGGCATCAAAATGAATGTTGCTCAGAAACCAGATCTACAGACAGATATGAAGAGCAAGCATGTGACCTCCTAATAAATTGCATACCCTGTCTTACAGGATGCATCATCATGTAACTTGTGCAAAGGGAAATGTGTGGTGAATACAGGAATTATTTATTTCCCACAACAGTATCTCGGGTTTTTTAAACCAATTTTATGATTCCGTCCCATACATTTGCCTATGGAAAACAGTTCTGCTGCTGGATAAAAAGCAAATTGTTGTAAAGGTGTGTTTATTCCCGCCAACATCTGTGCATCTGAAAAATCTCAAATCCACATGCTACAGTTCCCATCCAACACTCTGAATTTGTATTCCCAGGAAAATCAATATAAAACATTTCTTGACTCTTGTGGAATTTATTGACAGCCCCCCATCCCAAGATTTTTATAAGGGGTCTTGATCTGTTTTCCATGCTGATGTCAAACTTCTGAGATAACTAACACTCCTGCCTGGGACTACCAACTAGTTGGGTCTAGAATCATATCCTCATGCTCCACTGACTCTTCTTCTTTAATATTTTTTATATCTTTCCAGTACTGCTTATCCTACTGTGTGCACATCCTACAGATGAACACAATGCAATTCCTGCATGCTTCCCACCCAGTCTGATATCCATATACGGGTGAAGGAAATGTTCAACTTAGAAAACTTTGAAGCATTTACTTTTTTGGTAAAATGCATATCAAAGAAAAACTGTATTATCTTAACCCCTTTTAAAGTAAACAGTTCTGGGAAGTAAGTTTATTGGCATTTTTGTATCTTATCTTTAAAGCAACAACACGTTGCCTATGGATTAGCAGCTCCAGACTCCTCTTATTCCCACAGCTCAGACAGAGCCTCTACTTTCTGTCCTATGAGCCTAAGCACTATTTCTTTGAAATGGAGTCATAAACAATCTATGTCACAGCAACTTCCTTATGTGTTTGAGGTCTAACTATGTCTACATAAAGTCTTTTTTTTTACAAAATGGTAATATTTAACTGTATGCCTAGTCTTCCATTTTCAGACACTGTTAATAAAGTAGATATGGATATTGGTGTAAATATCTTCATCAAGACCAAGCCTTTAATTCCTTTGAGCATTATATATCTGTATGTAGAATTCAGAGAGGATATCATAATTCAATCTTTAATTATTTGATAAGTATATATTAATTTCACATCATCAGCAACAGTGTACTAGTGTTTCAAAGCCTCCACACTCAATTTTAGGTTAATTTTGCATTATGGTGATCAGTGTAATGGGTATAAAATGGTATTTTACTATAGTTTTTATTTTTTTTGCCTGGTTATTGACATTTACTTAATTTTAAAATTCAGTTTTAAATTAATATAGATAAGTTCTATAAGATTCTGAGTACAAAACATATTCCAGAGAACTAACCATTCTGTAAAAACTAAAAACAAAATCTGATTATAATTTATGAATGTATGGTTCTTAGGTACTGTACAATAATATTTTAAATAGAAGAGGATCATGGTCTATAAAGGAATATTCTGATTCCATTGTGTATATACACCACATCTTCCTTACACATATCAGAATGCATTTATGTTGTTTTCATTTTTTAGTTATGGTGAAGAGATTAGCAATGAACATAGCAAAGATTAGACTAGAAGGTCAGGAACTTTGGGAGTATAACAAGGAGTGATATAGCTAGAGTCACGGTAGAACTACTTTTAGCTTTTTGAGAATTATTCATGACGATTTCCATAATGGTGGCACCAGTTTGAAAACACACCAACAGTGGGTGATGGTTCACCTTTCACTGTATCCTTGCCAAAATTTATTGTCAGTTCTTTTATTGGCCCTAGTCATCCTGGCAGGTATAAAGAGGAATCTCAAAGTAATATTAATTTGTAAGGATGTTGAATACATCTTTATTTCTTTTAACATAAATATATAATTATATCAATCTCATTCCCTTTCCACTCTCCAGTCACACCTATATATCCTCCTTGCTCTTTTGAAAATTTATATCCCCTTTCTTAATCATTTTATTGCATGTATATATGCATATGCATACATGTGTGTCCAGATGCATATATAGTAGCAATGATTTATATATATATATGTATATATATATATATTGCCCAGTTTGTATAATGTTTATGTGTTTGTAACAAATATAAAAAACAGATTATCAAGATGAAAGGAATGTCATGGAAAGGGGTGAGAAAGGGTAGCTGAAGAAGGGTATCTGGGGGAAACTCTAGGAAGGAAATGAAGGAAGTTATATAATTCTACCTAAATTAAAATACAAAAAACCCATAGTAATAATATTGTTTTGGTTTATTTTAAAAATGCAATGTGTAAGTGTATTTGTATACATGTATAAATAAATAAAGTTATTTTACTTGGAGAAAGAATGTTTTCGCCTGTAGCCATAAACTATCTGAGGAAAATCCCAGTCCTGGGCATGGGAAACCTCCCTTCAGGTTGTTGGTCAGGATAGTCCAAGAGACTCAGAAAACAATATTGATTATCATCATTGTCCTGGGTTGCCTACTAGAGCTGGAAGGTGAGACCCTATTGATTAAGATACTTCATAGTTCAGAAACAGAGACTGAAGGAATTATAGAGTAAATGCTCCAGAAGCCTTCTCCCTAAAGATTAGCTTTTATACTCGCTCAAGGTGCTATGCAAGTTGCCAAAGGAGAAAACAATTCATAGCCCAGCCAAACTGTAAAATCTACAGACCAAAACAATAACCAGCAAGGCAACATAACCAAAAAGGGTAGAATGGTATCACTTAGATCTTATGGGTAGCCAACAACTGTCTAATTAGGTTTAAGGCCCACATAATGAGAGAGTTTCATTTCCAATACAGTAAGCCTAACCAGGAACCCATTGCTAATGAGTTATGAGAGAGGTTACTACTGATGTTTTCCTAAATAAGCAGACTCCCCAACGTCATTTTAAAATTCTATCTGTATATTCACACCTAAGTATATCTCTCATTCTCCATCAATCAGTTTCTTCATAACTCAGAGATGGCCACAAAATTCCACAGTGGTTAAAAAGTAGAGAACAATTGACTTTGGGGTATTCAATCCCAGCTGACATATCTTTAACAGTAACTTACACCTAAGACTTAGGAAATACCTTGGGAGGGGAAGCAGAAAGAAATATCTAAGGTGTCTGTGTGAAGGATATACCAATGAAAATTAAAGAAGAGTTCATGAATTGACAGCTGGATGAATGGAGACATGGTCTGGTTTTGGGTGGGAGAAAAAATGTTGGAAACAGTATAATTACAGTTATCATGTATGCAACAATTCTCAAAATGTAAAAAGTGTATGTTCTAAAATGAAGACAAACTCAAACTGAAAATTAATAACACAATAACATTTGTAATTTCAAATAGGTGGACATTAATGGACAAACTCCTCCAGTTGGACAGGGAAAAAACAGCATAGGTCCAAGCGAGTACTTCTGAATGTGGGTGACAGTTGTATGGCTGGGGCAGACTGTGAGGCCACTAGCAGTGGCACCAGGATTTATCACTACTTCTTGTACTGGCTTTATGGGAGTCTATTTTCTTCAGATGGATGCCCTGCTTAGCCTAGATATAGTAGGGAGGGCCTTGGATTTTCCCCAAAGAAATGTGCCTTACCCTCTCTGAGGAGTAGATGGGGTGAAGGTGGAGTGAATGGGAGGAGGGGAGAAAGTGGGAGCTGGGATTGATCTGTAAAATAATAAAGGAGAGCTTTTTAAAAATAATAAAAAGTGAATCAAAACAAAAATAAAAATATTTCAAAGGAAAATCAATAGGAAAGTAAAAATAATTTGCATATGTGTGTGTATTTATTCTGTAATATTTTCTCCCTATTACATTCCACCTGAGGGAAGTGAGGAGCCTAACAAGTGGGGAGCCCCTCCTTGACTTTTCTTATGTTGTTCACATTCACAGAACATGACAGCCAAAATTTTATGCTATTGTCTCCTCCAAAGGTAGACAACTAATATCTCAAAGTATTTTCTTATTCCTAATCAAAGCCATGTTTTAATAGAAGATAGAAAGTATGAAATCTCCACTGGATGAAAGACTCTTTGATCTTTGAACTCTATAGGCTAAATTGAAGAGGGGATCTTTGGAGTAGAGAGTTCCATGCTTTGAAGCAAAATGTCTTCACAGTTTAAAATCTTTCCATATATTAATTTTTCGTTGGTTAGTGCATTTGTATCGACTACTGATACAGTCACAAAATTGATATATTAACTGTTCCAGTTGACATTCACAAGTCTTAGACCTCCTAGTGCTGTCAATTTTATAATGCTTAAGTTGTAACTAGCTGTGTGGAAGACTCTTCAAAATAATCAGCCTCACAACTATCAATATTCTCAGTCTTTCTTGCTGAGTAGATCAGTTCTGGTCGGCATATTTTATCATACAACAAAAGAGAACTGTATAAATACTGATCCCATCCATCTGAAGCTTCAGCCCTTTTATATACATACATCTGATTGGGCAAAGCAATCCCACCCTATTCACTTGACTGTGATATTAACCACCATTTATGAAAAACAATTCCTCTGATGGGCAAAAAAAAGTCCTTACTTCAATATGACTCTTGAGATTATGCTGAAGTGCATATGACTATACCAAATATGGGTATCCATTAATATTTTAATTCCTCCTGTCCTTGGCATCTTTATATAAATTGGTATAAATAATCAAACTCCAGTGGACAGTCCTGGCATTTGGCATTTGGCAATTAATTGATTTGTTGTTGTCTTCAATCACAATTTTTCCTTAGTTATTCATAGTGTAGTAACCTTCCAATTAGAGTACTCACTTGTCTCAAAACTAACATTGGTAAAGCAAGAAGCTTTGCATTAGTCAATCAAGAGCAGTTGTTGTGCCCATGTAGCAACACAATACGGCATCTTCAAAACCTGGCCCTAGAGGAAAAGAACCCACATAAATGTGTTAAGCACCTCTTTTCATTTTTCTGGCAAAATATAACTGTTCAAAGCATTCTGTGAATGTTTGAGCAGGTCTTCCTATAATAGGATATAAGTACTTTTGATATGTCCCCAAAAGAGATAAAACTGTGCCATGTGCCATGTGTATCCTCTTTTAGCTCTTTGAAGTACATATGCATTTATTTACACAGATGCTGCACCAGTTTTCACTCCCACCAGTAAGGAGTAAGCATCCTCCTTTCCTCACATCTACACCACCATTTATCATCAACGGTGTATGTGTGTGCATGCATATGTTTGTGTGTGTGTATGTGTGTGCATGCATACGTGTGTGTGTGAGTGTGAGTGTGTGTGTTTGAGTGTGTGTGTGTGTGAGTGTGTGTGAGTGTGAGTGTGTGTGAGTGTGAGTGTGTGAGAGTGTGTGAGTTTGAGTGTGTGTGAGTTTGAGTGTGTGTGAGTGTGAGTGTGTGTGAGTTTGAGTGTGTGTGAGTGTGAGTGTGTGTGTGAGAGTGTGTGTGAGTGTGTGAGTGTGAGTGTGTGATAGAGAGTGTGAGTGTGTGAGTGTGCGTGTGTGTGTGAATGTGTGTGAGTGTGTGTGTGAGTGTGTGTGTTTGAGTGTGTGTGTGAGTGTGTGAGTGTGTGTGAGTGTGACTGTGTGAGAGAGTGTGTGAGTTTGAGTGTGTGTGAGTTTGAGTGTGTGTGAGTGTGAGTGTGTGTGTGAGTTTGAGTGTGTGTGAGTGTGAGTGTGAGAGAGAGTGTGAGTGTGTGAGTGTGCGTGTGAGTGTGTGTGTGTGAGTGTGTGTGAGTGTGTGTGTGTGAGA
>JAQHUG010000490.1:118472-157301 GCA_028555095.1 Dicrostonyx torquatus | reverse complement strand
GTGTGTGTGAGTGTGAGTGTGTGAGTGTGCGTGTGAGTGTGAGTTTGTGGTCTTAGCCATTGTGACTAGAAAAAGATGTACACTCAAAACAGATCTAATTTTCTAATTTTCATTTTCCTGACTGATATGAATACTGAATACTTTTGAAAAGTTTCTTGACAGTTTGTATTTAACTTTTGAGAATTCCGTGTAGTTCTTTGTCTCACTTTTAAATTGTGCTGATTGCTGTCTTGGTGTTTATGTCTTTTCAGTTCTTTATTTATTCTGTATCCTAATACTGTGTCAGGTGTACAGCTGGTGAAGCATTTTCCCATTTTCTATGTTCCCTTCTCTGTGGAAAGATGTTCTTTACAATACAGAAATACTTTAGTTTCATGAAACCCTATATATTATGTGTTGTTCTTAATGACTGCACTATTGGGATCATGTTCAGAATGTCCTTTCCCATGGCAGGGATTTCAAGGGCGTTCCCTCTTTTCTGTTCTATTAGATTCAGGACACCAGGTCTTGTGTGGATGTCCTTGATCCTTTTAAGCTGATTTTTGTTCAGTGTGACAGATGATGATAGAGTTCCGTTCTTCTATGTGCAGCTATCTGGCTTTCCGGCACCAGTTATTGAAGATGATGTCCTTTCTTGCATGCTTGTTGCTGACCACTCTGTCGATTATCAGGTGGATAAGGAGGGTGGAGTCATGTGTGAGTTCTCAACTCATGATCATTTCTAAATGATGATCTACTAAGATCAAGTTGATTTTATCTAAGAGACACAGAGACTTTTCAATATATGTAAATCAATAAAAGTAATTCACCACGTAAATAGACTTAATGACAAGAACCACAGGATCTTCTTGTTAAATGGGAAAAGGCTCTTGACAAAAATTCACCATTGCTTCACAATATAAATTACTAGAAATGCTAAGGGAACAGGGGACATACTTTAGCATAATAAACTCAGCATACTGCCAACATCATCGTGCTAAGTGGAGAAAAATGTAAAGAGTTTCAAAGAAATGAGGAACAATATAAAGGATGCCCATTCTCCCCAACTCTTGTTTGACATTTTTGGTAATGTCCTGTTAGAGCAAAGATAAAAATGAAGAAGATAAGGGGCTAAGAATTGGAAAGGAAAGAATCAAGTATGTTTCTTTGCAGATAATATGATTTTATACATTAAGAAACTTACATACTCAACAAAATACCTTCTATAGCTGAGCGAGGTGGTGGTGATACAAGCCTTTAATCCCAGTAATTGGGAGACAGAGGCAGACAGATAGATCTCTGTGAGTTCCAGGCCAGTCTGGAACAAGAGCTTGTTCCAAAACATGCTCCAAAATTACAAAGAAACCCTGTCTCAAGAAAAGCAACAGCAAAAACAACTTCTATAGCAAATGGACACTTATCAAATATCAGAATACTGAATAAACATATCAGTCTCTTTCCCGTATACAAACGACAAGCATACAGAGAAAGAAAAAACAAGCCCATTCACAAGACCTTCAAAAGATAAAATATCTTTAATAAATCTAACCATAGAATTAAAAGACTCATACAATGAAAACCTTAACAGACTTATAAACGATATAGAAGACATGAGACAACGGACATGCTTCTCATGCATATGTATCTGTAGGGTTGATACTGATATTGTGAACATTATCATCCTACCAAAGGCAATCTACATATGCAGTGAGGTTCCCATAAAATCTCTAATACAGTGTTTTACAGAAACTAAGAACAGATTGATGGCAAAGAGGGCTAAGCAGGATACAGAAACTTAAGCAATAATCAAATAACGGAAACACAAAAATGACCCCATATAACAAAACCAACTAAATAATTTTAAAAAGGTGTTATCTCAGATTTTAAGTTATGCTTCTGAATTATAGTTGAAAACAATACAATATTGGCAATAAAACAGACTCTTTTAATTGATGCTGATGTACAGCTACATCTAGACTTTTTTTGTCCAAAGTCAGAATCACTGCTGCATGACACCTAACGGATTTTACCAAGAATTATAGTTTGCATAAATGTTTGTATGGACAGTTTTTTCTGGATACGGGACATAAAGATATATCATTTAAATAATATCATTATTTAAGTCATCAACTTTTATAATCATAAGCTACCATTGATGGACTAGATTCAGATGGATCTCTTTTGACATGGTTCTTGATTGGAACACGTATCATCTAACATCTAAACATCCTAACCAGATGTTGCGCTTCATGGCAGTGTCAGTGATGGCCAAAACTGGAGTAATTGTTGTAGACTGTGGAGTAAAATAAATACCTCTAGCTGCTCTCAAGGGTATGGCCATTGCAGCTAAGTTTTGGATCCTACCTCATGTATTGAACACCCTTAGTTGCTCACATGTGACACTACTAAATTTAAGTCAGTCACAGCTTCTTCATTTTAGATATTGTCAGTGTGATTTATTACAAAACACAGTGTCTGTACCATGTCCAAAAACTCTTCCAAACAAACTAAGAAAGCTAGAAAAGCCAAGTCTTTCTATGGAAATACAAGCATAAATTGGATCCTCTTCACATGAAGAAAACCTCGGTTTTACTTTTTTCTCAAATTAGTCATATAAAAAACATTTAAAAAATCAATCCTGTCATTTGCAACAGCATGGACAGCTCTGGAGATCATCAGCCTAAGTAAAATAAACCAGACACAGGAACACAACCTCCCGGTGTTCTCAATCATATGTGGAGTCCAAAGTGTTGTTCTCACAAAAGACATTGTATGCAGTTACCAGACCCTTGCAGAGGTGAAAAGAGATGGATCAATGCATACAAACTTGCAGTTAGATGGAAAAAAGTTATCATATTTCTGAACAACAGGGGTCTAAATGCACTCAGTTGGGTGACTATAGGTCATTATAATGCACCATACACTTCACAGGTTTAAAAAAGTGATTTATGACTTTTAGAATAAAAAAACAATATTTGAAATGATTTAAGCATTACACAGTGTGTATATACATATAAATTCAAGTTTAATTTATTGTTCTAAATATAATATATTTGCTTCATGATTTTAATTTAGTACATCAGTTAAAAACAAATTGGGATCTAATAGATCATGAGCTTGACATGGGGAAGTGGGAAAATTAGGTGTCTGTCAGTAAAAATACACAAGTTAACTAAACTAAATTATGCAAAAAAGGTAATTTCAATATGAGTCTCACTGGGTATATGACATTTTCCAACTGAAAAGTTGTATTGGTTTGATGAGCTCTTTCAGTCTCATTTAGAATACCTAACTAATGGTGACTTGTCTTCCATGGATTCTGTATCACATAAACTACACAGTCAGTTGTAATGGTCATGAGGACATTATTAAATAGCTAAGATAAAATTATCTTCAGTCAACCTGTCACATTAATCCCATCAAATAGTCCATGTGTCCACGTCCATCATCCAGCTGTTGCTAATGAATAGGCAGTGACTTTACCATCAGTCCAGAGATGGTCAGGGCCACCCTAAACAGTAGGTTCAGCAGCTGATACAGTTAACCAATTCTGACCTTTCAGTCAGACAAAACAGTACAAACTGACCTCACTGGAGTGGGGATGTGTGTATGTCAGTCCTACGCTTGTGTCTCTTAGTGAGGAGCTGAATAGCTGAAGGAAAATGACTATAAGTTTTGCAAGGCTAGCTGAGGTTCTCTCCCAGATACATAAAACTATAGCCATCAATTTTCTTCCATTTAAAACATTAATTTACAAAGAGGCCTATTCAGGAGGATAGTTAGAGCCCAGGGGCTTGAAGCCAACTTGGGGAATTTAGGCATATCTCTGACTCAAAAGAATATATATATATATATATATACATATATATACATATATGTATATATATATATATAGAGAGAGAGAAATGAATAATACATAGTGATTGCTACATCCTCAACAAAAGGTAAAGGAAAGTGAATCTAGTAGCAAGTGGGATATCTCTGGGAGGCGTGCTCCTTTTTGAAAGGAAATAGAGGATGAGTGACTCTTGGATGCAGGAGAGTTGTGGAAGGGACGGGGAGGAGTAGAGGGAGAGAAACTGTTGTTAAAATATAATGTATGAGAAAGAATAAAAATACATATATAAATATTTTATGGTACAAATTACTCTACTTATTTTAAAATATAAGAAGAAATTGTAATTAAAGAAATAGCCAGCTTTTCATGGCGGCGGGTCCTTGGTGAGTGCCACAGCTTCAGATCCACCTGCTCAACTGAGGAAATTTCGCATGATGGATGGAGATAGAGCCAGAGACCCACATTCACACCAGAGCAAGGGATTGTGCTACCAAGGTCCAGTGGAAGGGCAGAAGGAGGGAGAAGATGAGCAAGGAAGTCAGGACCGTGAGGGACTGGCCCACCAACAGAGACAGTGGGCTTGATCTATTGGGAGCTCATCAAATCCAGCTGGACCAGGACTGAATGAGCATATGACCTAACCGGACTCTGAATGTGACTACCAATGGGGACTGACTGAGAAGCCAATGATAATGGCACTGGGACCTATCTCTTCTGCATGTATTGGCCATTTGGGAACTTATTCTATATGGATGCACATCTTCTTAGACAGAGATGGAGGGTGGAGGGCCTAGGGCATCCCATAGGGTAGGGTATCCTGTCCCATCTTAAGGAAGCAGGGGGAGGGCGGTGGGGTAGTGTGGAAGCAGGAGGGCCGGGAACAAGGGGAGTAAATGTACATTTTTCTTGTAATAATAATAATAAAAACAAACAAAAAAGAAATAGCCAAACAAATATGTGTGAAAATATAAACTATGAATCGATAGTAACTAAAATCATTTGTTTGAGAGCTGAAAGGTAGATATATATTGATGGATTAGAAAACAATTGATAGACTCATACATGTAGATTCAAATGATTGATGGGATGCCAAGTTAATAAATGAATTTTCTTATCAAAAACTATTACCCCAAACACCAATAAAAGTCAATCTTTGCTTTTACCATGTATGTATATTTTAAAATATATTCAACTTTACACACATGAAGTGGTACAGGCAACATTTGATAAGAAAATCAGCAAGAAAACTTTAAGCTAAGATGGTAAATTGAGAAGCAACAAAAGCAAAAGAAAGGCCTGGATTCACATCTTGTTCTCAAAAGTTGAATTTCAAAAGTTAAATTTTAGTCCTTCCCTTTGGTGTGGATTTTTTTTTTGCCAGTTTTACAGAACATCAGTTGATGACGTATTATCACAGTTCTGTCACTTGAAAATGTCATGATTTCTAAAGCATATATCTAGTAGACAGAGCTCCTGAAGGGGATGTTCTTTTCATTCTTAACTTGAAAATTGTTGTTCCGCCTCCCTCTGTCCCCCATGGCTTCTGAGGAGAAGGCCACTGTTTTTTCAAATTGCTTTTATCCCACAGACAAGGTTTTTTTTTCTTCTCAGGTGCAGCTAAAAGTTTTTTTGAGCTTTAGTGTCCTAAGTTGACTATGTTGGACCTTGATGTCTGTTTGTCTGACTTTTCTCTGCTGAAGCATACTTCTGCTTCTTGAATAAGTGTGTTTGCTGCTGGTGAAAGGCCAAGTCATTTTAGCCATTCTTTCTTTAAAGTTGCCAGGCTCATAGGGTCTTCCTTGCAATAACTCTTCCACTGTAACTTTGGAGCTCTTACTGTAGTCAGACAAACATTTATCCATTCTCTTAATCTGTGCCTTTTTATAGGTGAGTTGAGTCCATTGATATTAAGTGATATTAATGACCAGTGGTTAATTCCAGTTATTTTCTTTTTGGTGGTAGAGTTTGTGTGTTTCCATTCTTTGACTTGTGCTGGTGGAAGATTTTTAGCTGTCTGTGTTATTATGGGTGGTGTTTGCTTCCTTTTGTTGTGATTTACCATCTAGTACTTTCTGTAAGGCTGGGTTTGTGGCTAAGTATTGCTTAAATTTGCTTTTATCCTGGAATATCTTGTTTTCTCCATCGATGGTGAAAGAAAGCTTTGCTGGGTATAGTAGTCTGGGCTTGCATCCATGGTCTCTTAGCATCTGCAGTACATCTATCCAAGACCGTCTGGCTTTCATGGTTTCCATAGAGAAGTCAGGTGTAATTCTGATAGGTTTACCTTTATATGTTACTTGCCCTGTTGAAGGTGTCTGAATCTTTCGGAAGCATCTCTGAATCCTTTTCACTTCCCTGTTAGAAGTATCCCATAGAACCTTCAGTTCTACACCTACTACAAGTTACTCATTACTTGTGACACATCTGTACATGGTTGTCTTTTATGTGAATAAAGGCATCTCTCTCTCTCTTCCCACAGATTCTACAAATAGCTTCCCTTCTTCCAACCTTACTGTTTCTGTTAGAACCTCCATCACTTTGTTTAATAAAAAAAGAGGAAAATTTGATTCTTTGACCTATCTATTTTCTTCTGATTATATGCCTTCTATTAGAAATGAACAAACCACCCCTCGAGAGAGTGAAAAAGCTGAAAGAGACAAATGCATACATCCTGAAACTTGTGGCACTGTATTAACAATTCTAAACTATAAGGCTTTACTGTAAAGCTTTTTAGGACTGCTTATGTGCATTCATAAACGTGTGTGTGTGTGTGTGTGAGAGAGAGAGAGAGAGAGAGAGAGAGAGAGAGAGAGAGAACATGGAGGCCAGAGATGTGAGTCAGATCTCATGTAGCTAGAGTTATAGCTTATTGTGCATGCTGTGAAGTGGAATAAGGTTCTACAAGAAGACCAAGTGCTCTTGATAGCAAAATCATCTCTCCGGCTCTCAGAACAAAACACTATATTGAGAAGCTCTAGATAGGGAGGAGCAACACAACAAGACTTGGCAACTTCAGAGAAAGTTTTAATACTTTTGCACCCAGACTTTCACCCGCTGTGAACACATGTATTCGAGAAGCCGAGGGATGCTTCAGCAGAGAAAAGTCAGACAAACAGACATCAAGGTACACCATAGTCAACTTAGAACACTAAAACACAAAGAAAAATATTGAACACAGCTGAGGGAAACAACACCTTGCCTGTGGGGTAAAAGCAATTTGGAAAACAGTGGCCTTCTCATCAGAAGCCACAGGGGACAGAAGGAGGTGGAACAACAATTTTCAGGTTCTGAATGGAAAGGACAGCCCCCTCAGGAGCTCTGTCTACAGGAAATAAGTCTTTATAAATGCAGGAAAATCAAGATTTTTCAAGTGAAAAAAAAATGAAGACAATTTCCCTAACAATTGTCACTTCAGGTGAGCTATGAGAAAAGCCAATACAACAAATAATTTTTGAAGAAATAAAAGAAAGAATAATTGGAAGAAGAATGAGAAGTGGAGGAAGGAGGAAATAAAGATTGAAGGACGGGCAAAAGGAACGGAAAATTATGAAGGTATCTATTAGGCTTCCTCCTCTTGTTGACTCAGAATATGCTTGATGTTGGCAGAAAAAATATGTTCAGAAAAAAAGTATGTTTTCACTGACAACTGAGGTCTCAGTATAGAGAGAGGAATATTTAATATCACATGAAGGTAGAAAATCAAGTAGCGTCCTCCAAACTTCATTGGAAATAGTAGTATTGCAACCTCAATAGCTTGTGGTAAACATTGAGTACGCCCAAACAGCAGATAATCAGAGAAGTCACAAGTTGTGTGGACAGATAAATGCACATTGAATATCTCTGTGAAGGCAGACCTTGTGGCTCATGCCCACAATCCCAGCACTCAGGTATTGAGACAGTAGGATTTTTGTGAGATCCTATCCAACCTCAGAGGCAATGTAAAATGTCGTTTCAAATAAATATATGCTTATCTGTAGCTAAATTATAAATGAATTTCAGAAATAGTGAGGAACAGCACATGATAAAAGTATAGTGAGAAACAAAATGCACAAAACAAACAGAAAAAGACATAGCATTTTGCTGATGAATCTATACTCAGTTTAATCACAAGTTTTCTAAATATAATTAAACTTGCAAAGCAGTTTGGCAGGACAGACATTTAAAATATTACCATTTCTTATACTGCCCATAAGAAAACCCCTTTAAATATATCACTGTAATTAAGACAAAAACAAAAGAAGGAAAAATGACACACACAGTTAGTTTTTGAGTCATTCATCCGTGAGACGTGACACATCTGCGCGTGTATAAACATATAAATGATGCAAGAAAACAACAAAATCATAAAATAAAAATGTTCCAGAGAGTGTTCTAACTACTACTTAGGCAACATAAAATATAGGCATAAAATCAAAGTTTCCAAACACATTGAAAACAATTCAGTTTTGTATAATACATGAATCAAAAAGGAAGCTTCCAGAAAAATTAGAAAACTTTTTATTAATATTTTTCAAAGGAGGGGTCTTAATCTTACTAGGCAAGTGCTCTACCACTGATCTACATCCCCAGCCTTTAAGTATATTTATAAAACATAGAAATGAATGAAAATGAAAATAGAACAAAGTATACAAAACATCAATGAAGGAGAAATTACAATCTACAGATTTAGTCAGAAGCATGAAAAAAGTAGTAACTCAGGTTTTACCTGAAAACATAAAATTAGAAGCAAAATCAATTTAAAACAAGCCAATGAATGGTAATGAAAAAGTTTAAAGACAAAATTTAAATTTAAAATTACTATAAAAATTTGTGAAGCCAACTGATTGTCAAATCATCAGTGATATTGGCAAACCTCTCTCAGGCCAGAAAAGATGAGAAAGAGAAGATGCAAATTATGAATGCCAAGAAATAAACAAAAATTGTTACTATGGCCCCTGAAGTTAATGACAAACGAATACTACAGATAGTTCCACATGGATTTAAACACTTACTTGAAATGAACCAAGTCAGGAAATAGTGCAAATTGCTACAACTCACCAAGCATGCATTACAAGGTTTGATTATTCCTATAATGGAAAGGAAATACATGATTTAAAAATTTCCCCAAAGAATGCTTCACATCTGGACAATCACACAGAACAATTCTACTCAATGTTAAAATAATGAGGTTCAAGTATATAGCATTTTCCAAGAGGAGGGACTTCCTTCAAATTCATTTCATGTTAATTATATTACACTGAAGGCAAACATAACACAACACAAGGCAATAAAAGGCAAATGGCTATGGACCAATGGACATCATGGACAGAGATGTAAAAATAACCAAAGAAATATTAGATTTCCTCATTCAACAATAAATAAGACAGGAGAGCCATACGGAGCTTCCTTTAGGGACACATATACAATTCAATACTTAGAAAGTCATAAATAAAATGGATTAAAATAGTTAAAGAAGGAAAGATGCATAGTCATAGGAAGTCTTGATGGTAGAAAGCATGTTAAGTGCACACTACACTAATCAAGTCTTGACATTTCTCTATGCACTAATGAAAAGACATCTTAATTTTGCATTTGTAAGTACCACATATAATCTGATCCTGGGGGAAGAATACAGGCAGAATTTTGGAGCACCAAACTAACTTGGATAATTGGCACAGCATAGTGAGAACGTACGTCAAGACATATACACATTAGGATAGTTTAAACATCAGCAAACACAAAAAATATCAAATATAATACCAACAAAGCCTTTGTGAGGAAGACAGGGATCAAATAGAAGTGTATGAAAATTGTTGTGTTTTGCTGTACAGCCTGTTTTGGCCTTGAACTACTTCATCTCTTGCCCTCATTTTTTGATGACATTACTGCCATGTGAGCTTGTGACTGACTAAAAGATCAGTGTTAAATAAAAACGCAGGAAGCATACAAAACATAAGACTATATGATTCATATACTCAGGAATAAATGAAAACTATCTTTAGAAACTGATAATCAGCAAGGTAGACATTAAGGAATGTGGACTCAACCTGCAAGCAAATTAATCATTTCAAATCAGCATCTAAAATATTAAGGAAACAAGGAAAGTATGTCTGAAGAATGAAAGATATGTGCTCAATATCTCATAGGTAAGTAACAAAAAGTGATTCATTCCATTCAAGTGATAAACTTTGCTGTGGAAATTTACAGTTATTTAAATATATAGTATAGAATATATAGATATAAACTCACCATAGGGCATAAACAGATTGAAAGTGGTAACAGTTTAAAAACTTGAGAATAAATAGTGAACAAGTTCAGTGGTGACTCGGTTGACATTACGCAATCTGAAAATGAAAATAAAAATGAGATGAGCTTTATTGACCTGCTGAACAACATAAAGTGCTATGACATTCACATAATGAGCGTCAGGAGACCAAGAGGAGGAGAGGCACAAAAAGAATATTCAAAGGAAATATCTCTGATCTTGATGAAAAACATTAATATACCCATCTAGACTCTATAATAAACAGCAAGTAAGATTAGCTCAGAGACATCAATCTCTAAAGCTTCTAATATCCAAAACGTCAAAGCCAAGGACAAAGAGTAAATACTGAAAGCTGCAAAAGTGGAGTACAACATACACAGCTCATCAGCAGTATGAACAGGTGCCTGCTTAAACCATGGAGGAACAAAGGCTAATAGGAGTTCACATTGAGAAGGATGAAAAGGGGAAAAAGCTGTCAATTAATAAGCCTTATATCCAGAAAATTCATGTTGAAAAAAGAAAGAAGAAAGTAGTATATCCTTTGACATAAAAAACAATAGCAGCAGAAAGAAACCACTGAGGGTGAATAGGATTTGTCAATAAGCCCATCCAACAAGCGGCAGAGTTTATTAGGATGAACTAAAAGGAAATTAAACATAAAGAGCATTACTGGCACTATTTCAGCAAATAAAAAAGTCAACACAAAGAGATTTGTTGTTCGTAACTATGTTTTAATTCTATCCAATTTAATGGCAGCAGCATAAAGGAATGATTACAAGTCTGTGCTGATGGGATTAAAATGTACAAAGGGGTAATTTGTCTGACAATAACAAGACAAATTAGAGGGAGGTGATACAGCTATAAAGGGGCATGATTCTTGTATACTATTCAATTAAGTTGCTTTTAATTTTCTCTAGATTGTTATAAATTAAGCTGCTAATTATAATGTTTAAGGTCTCCACTAAGAAAATAACAAAAATATACCGCCAAAGAAAAAGCAAAGAAATTAAAATGGTGCTGTAGAAAATATTTATTCATCACACAAGAAGTTTTACTCAAGGAAGTGGTGATATAAGACAAAGGAAAACCAGCTAATTAGCCGTTGTGAGTCATAGATTATCAGTCGTTTCACTGAATGGAAATCAATCAAAAGATAGATAAGGAGGAATTAGCAGACTAATACTTAAATGCTCTATAGATGAAATCTAAGTATGTGTGGTAAATATATATTTTTTGAAAGCATCAAGAAAGCATAACCTATGAAAAAATCAGCAGCATAAACCTTTAAAATAAAAATTACTGTTGGATAAAAAGAAGAATACTCTGTAACAACAAAAACCCCATCTATCACGAACACAAAACAGCTGCAAATTTGTCTAGCAACAGATGCCCAAATAGGTGAAGCAATACAGAATTCAAGGGAGAATAAGCAATTCAAACATAATTGTTGAATTCTTCAATAACCTACTTTCAATAATGGGTAGAACAACTGCACAGAGAATTAGCATTGAAATAGAGTGCTCCAACAGCACAACACACCAATTACACATAATAGACGAATGCGAAGTGCTCTACCCAGAAACAGCAGAGCACACATTCTGTCCACGATGAACACAAAAAACACTGTCCAGGGGCACCATATGTCAGGGCAAAATGAGCTTCAATCAATTCAAAAGGATTTTAATCATACACAGTATTATCCTTCAAACAAAATGCAATAGAATTAGAAATCAAGGAAACAAAAAGAACAGGCAGAGGGGAATCACAAAAACAGAGAAATTAAATGAAACAATCGTAATTGGTATAAAGTAAGAAAACAAAATGAAAATTAGAAAATTCTTTGTGATAAACGAAAATGCATACACAAAATACAAAAACTTAAGTGACGCTAAAAAGTATTGGGACAGAGGTGCATTACTATATATACATGCTAGACATCTTTACCTACTTATAAAGTTATGGTATTATTTACAAGGAAATAAATGGCTTTGTCCTGCATTTCAGAAAGTGAAAGAACAGCAAAGTAGCGATACCACAAAAGATTAAAGACTAGAACAGACATAAATAAAGGCATAAGTAGAAAATCTGTATTTATCCAACAAACTAATGCCTGATATTTGAGAATTATCAACAAAATGGACCTTTCATCATACTAAAGCAATAAGAGAAAGGACATAAACTCGAAGGCATAAAGTAAAATGTAAACATCTCACACACAAGGACTACACGGATAAGCCACGCACGTATCAGAAAACCTAGATTAGCAGAAAAATTTTATAGAAAGAGATAAGCTACAAAAACTTGCTAAAAATGATAAAACTTGAATAAATTAATAATCAGCATAAATTGATGAGTAATTTTTTTCAAGGACTTTTTAATGAAAAGCTGAAAACCAGAGACATCCTCAAGGAGAATAATAAAAATGTTCAAAATTAATTACCAGAAATCTTTCACAAACTCTTTCAACTAATAGAATATGAAACTTTCTTTAAGATGATCAGTTTTGCTTAGAAAGCGGGACTTAACAGATACCAAATAAAATTAAAAACTATGAAAAAATATCTATTAGAAATGATAGATTTCGAAATATTTTAAAAATACTATAAAACCCAAGCCATATATGTACATGATGACCATGCAACAGAATTAAATAGTATCCACACAAGAAAGAAAGGGTGGCTGAACCGCGGCACTATTCACAATAGCCTAAAGGAAGGAAAGCACAAAAGTGAACATCGGGAGCCCGGTTTCTGCAAAAGTTACACTGAGTGGGTTGATACACGGGTGTGTAAAACATCAAGAACCGCAGCCTGCATAATGAATGATTTGAATATGCTCCTGAAAAACACACAACACGGGAGTGAGAACTGTGCATGAACACTCGACTTCACCCCGGATGGTGAAATGCTATGGACCTAGAAATTTGTAAACCTCACTGAACTAATGTCAGTCATATCCCATAGCACTTAAGGGAGACAACCGCACGAGACTGCTGAACACCATACATCAATGGTGAGCGTTACTGTAATTCTGACCTTGTGCAGAGGGTGTTTCAAAGACACCACATATCTAAATGGAAAATGAATAAACAGATTTTGGGAAAAATAAACTGTGTTCATGATATTCAAATAGAAAAATATTTCTCAAACCAAGAAATAAATTAAATGAAAGAGAATCTGTATAAACTAGAATTCAACAAAATTTTATTGTTGCTGTGATTTTCCTCACTAAAGTATCTATTAAAAGAGTGTAACAAGCTACACACTGGATAGGTCAAACTATAAAATACATATTTGATGAAGAATTTTAATTTAAAAATGATGAAATATCTAATTTCAAAAATACTTTGAAAACAGATCATGAATGAAATAACAACAAAAATAGATCTATCGAGCCATTGAAGAGAATTACAAACAGTATGTCACCACATGGAAGTTGATCAAGATTATGTGAGAGTAAAAAGAGCAGATTTTTTTTTAAAAAAATGCTACATATGATATGTCCAGCAGAAGGAAGAAATGCAGGAAATGGAGTGAGGGAAGGGGGTCAGATCTTCAGTATGTCAATGGTCACATATTTCTTGTGACCCTGTTCTATGAATTTAGAAGATGCTAGCACAGGAATGAGTTAAAAGAGTAAAAATAAATTCTCTGTGTTGTTAAATTCTCTTTGGCCATTTTGTTTTTGAGACAAGATCCTTCTCTGTATCCTGGGTTAGGTAGAAACTTCATGTAGACCAGCCTCGACTCACAGTTTCCACAACCCTGCATCTGACTGCTGAGTGCAAGGATTGCAGGTGTGTACAGCCATACCGAGTTCTCTGTAGAACTTCTCATAACATTATGTAAATATATGAATATCTCATAAAATAGATTAAAATCTTGTGTTCTAATAGCTAGCAATAAAAATCCAAAATAAAAAATAAATTCAAACCATTTATAATAACATCTCAAAATACTACATAAAGATAAAAGTACGTTATAAGCAAGACCATCTTACTAACAATCGTGATTCGAATTCTTGTTGGTCAAACAAAACACACATATTGACAATCTGTTTAGGATTGTGGATGCAGTCCACTTCTAGGTAATACAGAAAGGGACAATGCTTTGTAGGACCTATTTCCCCGAAACATATTTCCTCTAATTTATTCTCTTATACCTAATGCATTTCTGGGTGCTTGTTCATCCAACACTGCAATTTTCTCTCACTAGAATTCCGTTCTGAGGGCCATAGAGCACATTCAAGGACATAAATCCCCACACTTATTTGGAAGCAGCATCCTCACAGCCATTCGCTTTCTGAAATCACTGTACCCCAGAGCATAATGTTCTGTTCCTTCATTCAATATAGATTTTAAATGGCTTTCTTTGAGACATAAATGATAGAGAAACACAGATAAATAAAATGCACTCTGTGTCCTCTAGGCATCCACACTATTGAGGATGGTCTAATTCGCTTAGAAGACCTCCAATTACAATAGGCCTGTCTCAGTAAACTTATGTGAAACTTAAAAGATCCCAATAGCCTGTCTCCTTTTCAACTATTTCCAATCTAACCATCGCCTAAGGACTTATTTTCTTCGATCCCTTCCCATCCCCTCCAATAGCTCTATGTCTTGATCAAATGAATTTCAATGACACACACATAATACAAGACAGAGAAGGTACAACAAAGAGAAAATAAAACCTAGAGGTGGTACACATTGCTGCTGTAGGCTGTCCCTTGCTCTGTACCTCCACTTCTTCAGGGAGCCTCAGAGTGATTAGATTAGTCCAGTGGTGTTACTCCACTTGTCCTGCAGACAAAAAGACTTTCTTCCTTTGGTGGGCCCCTCACTCTGTGCAGACTGGAGGGAGTGGCTTCACCACAAAGGATTCTGGAACTCGTGAACATACCTTATTGTTTTTACTTTTTAATTTTCTCATTGATGGGACCAAAGTTATTAGGGGAGCTTTCATAGGAAAGGTATATTTAAGAAATCTGAGAATAGTCCATGGTATTAAAACCAATAAGGGGAGAAACAAAAAGATTATGTTACCTCCCTCATCAACAATAACAAATAAGAAAAACAAAGAAAAGCATTGCAAGAAATACTGCATGTGCTTTTACTCTGCAAACCCAGGACTCCGGTTCACTGTAAGAAATGTCGTCAGGGAGAGTGAATAGATACAGTACACACATGTTTACACACAGTGAAAACTTTTGTAATCTGAACTTTGCTAACCATTAAACTAAAGCAAAGGTTTCAATTCATAACTGTAAAATTAAGAAATTTTTCATTCCTTAAATGGAAAACTAGGCTAAAAGAGAAAGTGCAATTCTATGTCTTTGGAAACCAATGTGATATACACAAGGGCCCATCAAGATTGAGCCACCACATTTGGAAATCAACTGGCATTGTGATCAAGTACTGAAAAACATTTACAACCCTTGCCTCATGGACATTACCACCGCACAATTTTTTTATGATGAAATTAGGCAAAATTGAGGAAAATATCCATGTACATAGATGTCCAAAATAACATAATTTAAAGAACCTTGGAAAATTGGAGGCAGCCTTCATTTCAACCATACAATACAATAATTAATTGAATGATGGTCTTTTTCTCTGATAGACCCTCATGTTGCTGAGAAAAATAATTGCTAGGGCTTCTTTGCAGCCTAGAAAGTGCTTGTAAAATTACTGTTAGGTGAAAATCAGAATATAAATTACATGTAGCTATCATTTCAACTACTCAAAAACGTGTATTCATATGCAAAAAATCTGGCCAGGCACACAAACAATATTAGGCCATGTATTATATGTGTGGCACTGAAATTCATTTGATTGAGAAGATAGAAGAATAGGAGGGGAAGGGAGGGGAGGAGAGGGGAGAAAATCAGTCCTTAGGCGATGAGTAGAGTGGAAACTGTTGCCAGGGAGACGGGTTACTAGGCTCCTGAAATTGCGTAAATGAGAGATGATGAAATTCTAAACCAAGGCAGAGGCTGTGAGGATAAAGGGAAAAAGAAAATTGAGGTTATTATATATTTTAAAGAAAAACCATTATCAGAAAAATGTAGGTAATTTTTCTCATAAAAAAGTAACAACAAAAACACCGAAAGTAAATATCACCTGGGTTTTCTATTATATTCATTTAGAATAATAATATTATACATTGCTTGCAAATAATTTGAAATGATAATAGTGGGTGTTGTTCATTAATCACTTAATCAGTGCCAGGCATTACATCTTTTCATCTTTTCATGCAGCACATGTGGTTGTTTCAATCAGTATGCTCAATTTAAAGAGGTGACTGAGGTTACATGTCTGACTCCACATCATCTGAAAGAAAAAAACCAGCAGGAGTTATAGATTTTCTGCTGGAAAATGGGAGTATATTAGGTTCTGGGCAACATGTCCAGTACCTGGACCAGAGTGATAAAGTACACAGACCTGGGTTAACCTACAAATCTCCTCATCTGCCTTTGTCGTTATCCCCCTTCTCCCTTTTGCATTCCCTCCCTTCGTTTTCTTCCCTTTCCTTACTTCCTTTGTCTTTCTAGTAGATATATTGCTAGAATCCTTAATGTTATTCATGTTGGTTATTTTCACTTTTCTGTGGGTCAGGAATTTCAGTGTTTGTCCCTCTCTGGCATACAAATAGTTAATGAGCCTCCATTCAGTCTTGTGAGCCTTTCAATTAGAAAAGAAAAAAAGAAGCCAGGATCTCCTTTTGAGGGTCTGCTGAGCATGGAGCGTTGGAATTGAAAAGATAGAGGAAATTGTGTGAGGTCCAAAGGATCACCCACAGGTCGGTCGAGATCATTTCTCCACAGAGAGCTAAAACCATGCCTTTATCACTTCGCTACCTATCCCTAGGTAGAGACTTGGTGGAAGTGAGAGTGAGAGCCTGGACATTACACTGTAAAGATATTCCGACAAGAATATGCAGGATACAGGATCTGCACTGTATACTGAGCAGTCACTGAGGGGGAAAAACAGAAATATGCACTACACTACACAAAGTAGACATTACAGAGAAAAATTTTCCAAAAAGCAATATTATCAGCTCAGGTACCATGGAATGATAACAGTGTTTTGTTTTGCATAGTTTCCAAGTTGCATAATAACACATACACTATAAAAAATGAATTAAGGCAAGTGGATCATGTTGTTTCTTTTCAAGGCCTTTTCCTGGGAAATATTGTGTAGCAGCATTTTGATCTCTTCTTACACTGGCAACCTCATTATTCACTAACTGTAGTCCTTTCCTTAGATAATGATCCATATGACAGAAATATTGTTCAAGGTATGTATAACTGGTTTAAATCTGTAGCAGTTCTGACATGGGAGAGTAAAAAGGGTCAACTACACACAAAACTGTAAAACCAATCATAAAACTGTCAGATTCAATTGATACATGATTTTTTTTTCCTTCTCTGCAGAAATAGCAATAAGATCAACAGGTAACAATTCTTAAAGTAAGATATTTGCCCCAAATGTGGTAAACGAATACTTATTTTTCTTTTCCTAGCAATAAAAAAAGACATGTACAGAACATTTATATTCTCTTTCAAAATAATTTGAAGAGGAAAAATAGGTCAGGGAGACATTGTCCATTTCAAGACGAACAACTTCTCTGGTCCTTGAATGCATTTGTGCTTAAAGAAGTAGTTGTTAGTAGAAAATTCATATTGGAGGATGGCCACTACCCTCCAAGCACACCAAAATATCTATGAAGGCAAAGTGGCAAAATATGTCATTGAACACAGCAATTCCCTTTCAAGAAATATGCATAATGCATATTTAAAGAATATATAAAGTAATATATAACTTTAAATATATAGCAGTTTATACAAGGAAACATTAGAAAAATCTTGATTAGCAATTCATAAAAATGATTTCAAGAATATATCCTCCATTGACATGCTAAAGGATCAAGTATTCCTTAATATTCAGAAGAAACTGAGATGAAAACGTCCTCAATTTGAAGTGAGGTAAAAACAAATTTAAATGGACTAAAGTCAGATTCTCTTCAGGTTTGCTCACAGCAGCATTGTTAGAAAGTATATAAACCTAAGCTACAGTTACATGAATAGAAATAAAAGTATTCTGAAGACCTGTTGTGTTGGAACAATGGCTGTAGACTCACGTGGAACTAGTTGAGGTACTAACCACAATGTAAAGAAAGCTGGAAATGGCCAGAGGCATGCCTATAACTCTAGCTGAACAGGTTGTCTAGTTACCAGCCTAGTCCAAGGTTCACTGAGGAACATTGTCCCAAAGAAATAGAATCAAAAGTCATAGAAAGGAATACCCAATATATTCCTCTTTGACCTCCTCCTATACAGACACATACACTCCACACACATACAGATTCCAGATTTACACAGTGATTAAATAGTAATTTATGATGATGATGATTTAAAGTAATTTACTGACGTAATCTTCATTATGAATTCTTATGATACCTTAATTATTTTAATTAGAAATTACTGTTTTCCCTTTTAAAAAAAGAAAAGAAATACTTTTAAAGATAGAAAATCAGAAATAACTCAGAATAGAAATATGATCACTATAAAATTGATTTTTTTCTAATAGTGAAAGACTCAAGATCCCATTGTGATATTCCCCTTCAATACGCCTAACTGAAAACTTGATTTACAGCACATGTATTGTGAACACGCTGAGCTACCATGTTTTTCACATCGTTATGAATGCATTGGGCCTGTGTGCGAGTCCACTTTCAGTATCTGTGAACAAATGCCTGAGACAGTAGCATAAATGGGGAAATATTTTTCCAGCAGCACCGGATGCTTCTGTCCATGGTGGCAAGAAGGGAGCATAATAGTTCACCTAAGGCAGGAGGAAGCAGCGATAAAAATCTTCACTGAGCTTTCTCCTTTTCGTCCTTTATTCCATCTTGACTACTTCTATGGAGTGGTACACTGCACACTGGAGACAAACTTTCCTGTTAGGTAACCCTGTAGAAATGCCAGAAGTAAACTTCTCAATCCAATCAAGTTGATACTGAAAACAATGATCATAGAAAACATTAAAGGTGCATAAAAAAATGTCATATTTCTCTTTAAAATGACAGTGAGAAAAATGAGCAAAATTATTTGCAAGGCCTTCCTCTGATAAGGATCAAAGAGATGAAATGAATTGTAAATGTTTTGCTGGGCTGCTAAACAAGACATCACAGATCAAGTAATGAATGAACACAGGAAATTTATTTCTGCTCATACTGAAGATTGGGAATCCAAGACTAAGACGTTCCCAGATCTAATATTTGATTCTAAAAGAATGGCTCTCAGCTGTTCATTACTTGGTAAACAGGAAGTGAGACCGAAAGCTCTCTACAGAGAGCTTCACTAATCCTAGTGAAGAGGCTCTTTGCAAAGGTCATAATAATCTATGATGGGCCACTCCTGATATATTAGTTTAGAAACTAGATTTTTAACATATAAATTTATAAAGTAAAAAAATTCAGACTTCACAAAAAATCTCCTGAAGACAACACAATTTCAAAATCAAATAATTTTATCAGAGAGTCTTGTAATAATCTATACAAATAACAAATAAGTTATGAAGCAATGCTTCAAATATATCACACTAAGTGAAGTGAGAGGCAAAATTCTAATATTCAACTTTACAATAACAAGTAAAATTATTCATTAAGGGGCAATAGAACATGCTTGATAGAAATGTGGAAAGGCACACTTACAAGCTTATGAAGGAATAGAGAACAGTTGGATCGTCAAGAATATTGAGAAGAAAATAATTCATGGAATATTTCACAATTTCAGCATTGAAATTCAATACCATGTACCTATAACTAAGTAAATCTCCTTCATATATGATGGAGAAAATACTTCCCCCAGACACCCCTAAAGAAATAAGGAATGTTGAATTTATTAATAGCAGATCCAACATAAAAACATAATAGAATATATAAAAAAATAATTTATAAAAGTACACTAGTAATAGAAATGAAGTGAAATTAAAGACAAAATAGGAAAAGACAGGAAGGAAGATACAGATGACAAATAGAAATTGAACATGCAGGACAGATGACGAATTGGAAGAAATTGTTCAATGCAAGCATGGTACAGTCACGTCACAACACCAAAGACAAATAATCTAAATGTCACATGTAAATTTGGGGGAGTTCCTTCTAGAAAACCACTTTATGAACTTCCCTAAAGAATCAGCAGAATGGCTCAGCAGTTAAATCCACTTGCCACATACATCTGGTACCCTAATTTCAACCCCAAGTATCCAGGAAAAGAAGAAAAGAGAGGACCGTTTCCAGCAAGTTGTCCTCTGGGCTTCATTCATGGCAAAGTCATCGTGCACACAGAAATGTTGCACACACAATCATCAGTCAGACAGTAGAATTGCACTAGTGTCCTAAGGGAAGAGTTTGGTGATTGAAGTGCTTGGAAAACTAAGCGAACACAAGAGCCTGAGTTTTGGATCCCTAGGAAATACATGAAATACTGAATATGGCAGGGCATCTGTAGTACCAGCTTTGAGCAGATGAAGATGGGTATGTTCACAGAATTCACTAGCCAGCCAGTCTATGTCCTTCACTGAGCTTTCTATTAGAAGCCCTTTTGCACAGGGGGTACTTCCATTCAGGAAAATATATTGTAGAGTATCAAATGACTTCCAAAATAAGCAAAAGGTAGACACAAAGTGGTAATTTAAGGTAATCAATATATCATTTATCTTTATCTAATCCTTCTAAACACATACAAAGTGAGATATCAACCTCATTTGTATTTAGTCAATTAAAATACAATATATATGAACTATTCATTCCTAATGGCAAAATAACTGTTGAAGAGCATGCAGACCATTCCTTGGTCTGACTAACAAATATACAGTAAAAATGGGAGATCTGGGAAAGATGAATTCTTTTTTTAAAATTTATTTATTTTATATGCACTGGTACTTTTGCCTTCATATATGAATGCTTGAGGGTCTTGGAGTCAGAGACAGTTGTGAGCTTCCATGTGGGTGCTGGGAATTGAACCCTGGTCCTCTGGAAGAGCAATCAGTGCTCTTAAGCACTGAGCCATCTCTCCAGCTGCGAAAGATGAATTCTTATATAGCAAGAATGCACATAGATCATTCAAGGAATGAAGTTTAGAGGAATGGTCAAGAGGCAGAAACATGATAACTTTGAGTATAGATGGACTACGTATTGAGATTCAGTCCAGACTATTGTACACAGTGAGATCCTTGATCAAAATAAAAGAAATACAGACTTTGGATATAGCTCCATGCAAGTAATTGCCTAGACAGGACTAGGTTCAAATCTCAGTACTGGAAAAAAAAAACAGAATGCCTACAATCAATGTATGGTAAATCAATGTGATTTGGCCAAGGTAACACTCACTAATTAAATAAACTTTATGAAATTTCTGAAACCCAAAGTGAAAACTAAAAATGAAGAAAAACAATAAACAAAAGAAATTTTATAATTGCCTTTCCTAAAGAATAGGAGTAATAAAACATAAAAGTACTGATATATTTCAAGAAATAATGATCATTAATTCTAAGATTGTTGACAAAAAGCAATTACAAAGCACTAATCAGATAGCATTGAAAAGGAGTCAATGGGCAAATCATTCTCAACTCCGTGAAAAAATACAGGTGGAGAAATTATGAAAGATAACTCTAGGTAGAATATCAGGAAGAAATAAAGACATTGTGTCAGAAGCGTGCAAGTAAACAAACAAGAGGGGAAGCCTGTGGCCTGATACCTGTGTCTATATTTCTTACACACACCACACACACACACACACACACACACACACACACACACACTTGAACTTGCACACACCCAAATAAAAATCCTGAAGTCAATGACTTGCTTGATGCTCATGGCACTACTGTACAAGTTGTACCAGTAGGTATGTCTTGGCTGGTAATTATTCTAGGTCACATAATTCATAGCTGGGTAACATTCATGATTCATTTTCTCTGTTGGTACTGTGTGTAGTTTCTTTGAGCTGTATGAAGACTGTCCAGTATCGATAAAGTGTACAGAAAATGATCAGCCTTGTTTCTTCGTGGTCTATGACCAGGAAGCCTATGGTGTCCTCAGCAACACTGTCTTGCTATCAGGTGTGGGAGAGTAACAGAAAGCATTGGTGAAAGCCTATAATATATGGTGATTTATGGGACCTTGCTGGCCAGCAACAACAAAGAAGTGCCTTTACTGGTGTTAGGCTTTTCATTTGTTATCCTGTGGGGTCTAGAAGGAGAAAGATTTTCCATACTATAGGATGACTCTATTTTAATTCATTTTATCTCTATATGTATATATTTTAGAAAGCATAGGCAATGTAATATTTTCATATGACTTTTTTGAAATATCTTTAGTGTCAGTTATCCTTCCTGATATCACTTTCTGAACACTCACTTTCATTTCTTCCCTCCATTAACCCTTTCTTTTCCATAATTCCTCTTTAGCCCTGTATAGCAGTGTATTCAATCTGTCCTCTTTTAAAAGCCACTCCCCATTCTCCTGTAAGAATAAGAAAGTATGGAATATATACACATTAGAATACTACTCAGTGGAAAAAAAACAATGACATCTTGAATTTTGCATGCAAATGGATGGAAATAGAAAACTCTATCCTTAGTGAGATATCCCAAACCCAAAAATGAGTATGGTAAGTACTCACTCATTAGTGGACCCTAGCCATTAACAAAGGACATTAAGCTTATAGCTCACAAGCCTAGAAAGCCCAAATAACATGGTGAACCCAAAGAAAAGCTTATATACTTCTTCCTGGAAGTCAGAAGTAAACAAGATTGCCAGGCAAAAGTTGGAAGCATGGGTGTGGGAATGGGGATGGAGGTAGGGGTTCGGGTGGGGGTAGGCGAAAGGGAGTGGGTTAGAAGGGAGAAGGGAAGAACTGGGGAGAGCCTGGGTTTGTGGGAGGGTGGAAATGGAGGATGGGTGGATATTGGAGAAGGGAATAAGATATCTACATTAAGGGAGTCATTTTAAGATTGGCAAGAAACTTGTCTCTAGAGGGGATCCCAGGTGTTCACAGGGATGTCCCCAACTAGGTACGTGGGCAGCAGAGGAGTGGGTGCCTGAACTGACCTTGTCCCATGGTTACATTGTTGAATATCTTGATCGTCACCATAGAAATTTCGCATGATGGATGGAGATAGAGCCAGAGACCCACATTCACATCAGAACAAGGGATTGAGCTACCAAGGTCCAGTGGAAGAGCAGAAGGAGGGAGAAGATGAGCAAGGAAGTCAGGACCGTGAGGGACTGGCCCACCAACAGAGACAGCGTGCTTGATCTATTGGGAGCTCATCAAATCCAGCTGGACCAGGACTGAAGGAGCATATGCCCAAACCGGACTCTCTGAATGTGACTGCCAATGGGGACTGACTGAGAAGCCAATGATAATGGCACTGGGACCTGTCTCTTCTGCATATATTGGCTTTTTGGGAACCTATTCTATATGGATGCACACCTTCTTAGGCCGAGATGGAGGGGGGAGGGCCTTGGGCTTCCCATAGGGCAGGGTATCCTGCCCCATCTTAAGGAAGCAGGGGGAGGGCAGTGGGGTAGTGGGGGAGCGGGAGGGCCTGGGACAAGGGGAATAAATGTAAATTTTTCTTTTAACAATAAAAAAACTAAAAAAAATAATAAAATAAAAACTTTTGTTACACAGTTAGTTCTAACTTTATGGCTTGTGTACTTAATTATTATAACTATGTTGCTATCTTTAATAAACCTCGGTGTTTTTTTCTTTCAAAAATGCTTGTTGTTAACACTTCTCACATGATATTACGTGGTGTATGAAGTACTCTGGCACACACATAGAGTTCTCACATAAACCCACTTTCAAAAATAATTTATCTTTTCTGGTACTGCAATGCTCAGTGCTTCTTTGCAGTGTAATAAATTGACATTCATTTGAGTCTGGTTTGTAAAAGGTAGATTAGTGTTTTTAATTAGGATTGGGGTGGTGGCTTAGTGGGCAAGGTTCTCGAGACAAACCATGAGGCTTCAGATCCCAAACATCCATTTACATACAGAGTGGGCATGACAGATTACCTGTAGTCCCTTTATTCCATGAACAGAGATGGGGAATCTTCAAAGCAAGAGATGAGTCAGCCAACCACAAACTTGGTGACTACAACTGCTCAGTCAGTAAAATCTGAGTGGGAGTCTTTCTCAATATGAAAGGTTGAGAAAATGACAAAAGGCCTCAGCCTCTGGTCTACAAGCACACACCACACACACACATATGTACAAAACATACAATGCACCCAATAGCATATGCATTTACAAAATGAACATGTACAACACATGTGCATCTATACACAAACAGAAACATAAACACATACTTTTTCTATAAATTATTGACTGATTAAAATACAAAAATTGTCCTAAGATTAAGTTCATCCTAAGATATATAGTGACAAAGGCAACTTGGAGCTCAGTGTGATATCTTATGTTAAAAAAAAAAAGGAAAAGAAACTTAGAACTTCTAAATTTTTAGAATATATTTTCTTCTTTTTTCTACTATTAGACTTCAGGGATTTTAGTCTTTGAGTGTTTTGACAGCTGCTACTGTAGTACTCAAGACTGTGTCTTTGGGAATTATTGCTTAAACCCTAATGGAATGGTTTTAAATGTTAAGACAAACTAGTGGTCATACCAATGCTCAGTTCTCCAGGCAAAAATACATAAGCAAAAATTTGTTCAGCCCTGGGGTGAAGACATTTCTGTGATTCTGGTTCGCTGTACTTTTTCATAATTAGTAGAATAGAAGGGTCAGAAATATCCAGTGTACAGCTTAAAAAATCAGGTACCCTAAAGACTGGGACTTAATAAAATTATAGGACATCATGCCTCATTGCCCATCTTAAGGTGCTCACAAACAAGATGCAAAAGGTGTAGACTCTAAAGGAGATTTTAGAAATGACAAAGAGAAACAAGAGAGATGGGTGGAGATAGAAAAAAGATGTGAAGCCCTTGACATCAACAGCTAGTGATCATTAAGCTCAACTCTTGTTCATCTTATTATAAAATCACAGAAAAATGTCAATTAGCCTCACGCCCAATTATCCAACACAATATGCCCCCATTTCCAGAAAAAAAATTGCAAAACCAAAGAGATCCAATATGAATATATGATCTACACATAATTATTAGAAGTAGACTCTAATGAGATAGAAATGTCTTAATTAACAGACAACTAATTTCAAATAATTGAAAATTATTCTGAGCTCTGATAAAAAATTTCTTGCAAGAACAGAAGGGCAACATGAATAGAAACATGTGCCTATATGAAAGAGGTGAAAACACAGCTCATTAAAAGCAATGTATGAAAATGGAGAATGAGTATGTCATAGCTCATCTCTAGATGGAACATGACTTAATTAAAAAAACAAGTGGAAAACTTGAAATTTGGTGTGTTAGTTAACTTTCCACTTTGACAGAATTCATGAAATGCTCTAAGTAAGGAAAGTAATGTTCTGGCTCACACTTTCAGCAATTTTAGTTCATGATTGGTTGTTGGTAGGCCTGTGGCAGGTAGCACCTCATTGCGGGAGCATGTGCTGGAGGACAATAGTCACTTCATAATGTCTAGAAAAAAAAGGGGAAGGAAGGGGCTGGAATGCCAATATTATCTACAAGGACATGTCCCCAAATACATTGCTTCCTTCCATAGGCCCACCTCCTAAATGCTGTAGCACTTTACAATACCTCTACAATCAGTAGACCAAGTCTTCAACATATGGGCTTTCACAGTATTTGGAAGGCTCAAAGTAGGCAAGTAGAAGTTCCCTAAGCTAAGAAATTAAATTATCAGAAAATATCACAACATATTCCAGAATCGTGTGGCAATTTCTAATATTACTGGAAACACAAGAATATTAAACAGAATGAAATGAAAAATACTTTAATTATAATCAAAAATTTAGAAATAAGTAAGCAAACATATCAGCAGTACAGCAAGTTTAAAGAACAAAAAACAGAATAAAGTCCAATAGTCTACATGTTAGCATAACAAACAAAAAAAATTGAGAAAACAATATGTAATAAAAAGAGAGGTGCCAGGTGGTGGTGGCACATACCTTTAATCCCAGTACTCAGGAGGCAGAGGCAGGTGGATCTCTGTGAGTTCAAGGCCAGCCTGGTCTACAAGAGCTAGTTCCAGGACAGGTACCAAAGCTACAGAGAAACCCTGTCTCAAAAAAATCACAAAAAAGAAAAAAAAACAAAAATAAAAAGAGACACTACAAATTTTAAAGGACCAATGAATAATATATAGAAGGGTTTGGAGAGGTGGAAGGAAAGGTGGAAATTATGTTAATATACTAATCTCAAAAATAAAAGAAATTTTAAAAAAACAAGAAAATAATTAAAAATATTTGGGGAAAAGATGGAAGGAACTTAGGTATGGTAGCACAAAACATGACTCTGTGATTCTGAAAGTCTGGAGTATGGAGTCAGTAATATGACACACAAAACATGATTCTGTGATTCCGAAAGTCTGAAGTATGGAGTCAGTAATACGACTCACACAAAGACCTTTCCTCAAAGAGGCAGAGAAGCACAAACATTCCGAGGACAGAAATAGATACCATCATCTGCCGTGCAAGAACTGTTGAAGAAAGAGAACTCCAGAAAGAGACAGGCTGTAGCAAGCATGAGAAATGATGCACTGAGAAATTAACCCAGAACTCCACATCCACAGAAATACTGTAACAAAACTAAAACACAAAGTGTGCAGTGCTGCAGAGATGGTTCAATGATTAAGAATGCTTTCTGCACATGCGTGAGGGCCTGAGTTTGAATCCACATCATCCATGTAAAACGGTTGACAGTTGCCTCTAACCAGGTTCGATCATGAAGAAAAGCTGATCTTGAGTTCTCACTGGCGAATGGGCATCGCTAAAACAGTAAGCTTCAGCTTTGGTTAGAAGTTCTATCTTCAAGGAGTAAGTCAGACTGATAGAAGTCAAGCATTTTTCTCTGGCTACCAATAAAACACTTGTGCTCATGCACACGCACGCACGCACGCACACACACATACACACACACACACAATTTGCAGTCACAGAACAAACTAAAACAATGTATTACTAGAACATCTGCCTTATAGGAAATATTCAAAGAGCTTCTTCAGAAAGAGAACATACTCAGAACCTTACTGCATGGGCAGTTTCTGAGAACATACATACGTACACTCTAATGCCTAAAAATATGCACATACCCTCACATATGTAATTATTGTTTCTGAATACATATACAGAATTAGTATATATACATACACTTGCACACACAACCACAAGCATACATACATAACCACATTCCTACATGCATATACACAGATAGATAGATAGATAGATAGATAGATAGATAGATAGATAGATAGATAGATAATAGATAGATTATAGATAGATAGATGATTGATAAATAGAGGATAAAAAGAGATAGATAGATACATGCGTTCACATACACACAAACATATATAAAAGCACAAACAAAAATATAGATCACATATAAACTTACATACATATTATATGGACAAATGTGCATACATACATACACTCAAACATATATATACATGTACAGAGCCACAAATATAAGCACACATACCAACACAAATTCATCTTCATACATACGAACACAAATTCACGCACACACATACTCATATATACATAAACGTATACAAACAAATACATTTACATATACATTCAAACTGCACCCATACACATATTCACACTACACAGACTAATGCACACAAAGATATGTTTTAATTGTTTAAAATGTTTAATATTATTCCTCATTATGAGAGTGGCTGATGAATATCTTAAATATTACCATAGAACCTTCATCTAGCAACTGATGGAAACAGGCAGAGACCCGCATTGGAACACTGTACTGAGCTCCCAAAGTCCAGTTGAAGAGTGGGAGGAGTGAGAATATGAGCACAGTCTATCTGAGCTAATAGGAGCTCACCAACACCATCTGGACTGGAAGGAAAAAACATAGGACCAAATAGTCCCTCGTATGTGGTTGACAGTTGCATGGCTGAGGCAGACTGAGGGTCCACTGGCAGTGGCACCAGGATTTATCACTATTGTATGCACTGGTTTTGGGGAACCTATTCTCTTTGAATGGATACACTGCTCAGCTTAGACGTAGTAGGGAAGGCCTTCCCCAAAGCAATGTGCCTTACCCTTTCTGAGGATTGGATGCGGGTGGAGTAGAGGTGTAAGGGAGGAAGTGGGAACTTGGACTGTTATGTATAATGAAAATAGATGGTTTGGTTTCTTTTTAAAAATAAAATAAAAGCATAATAAACATTTCTATGCCCAGTTAGTGCTACTAATACAGTCATACCTAAAAAAAAAACATTTTTATGGGTAAATGATATTGTAGTGAATTTGGAAGGTCTGTGCACTGTCCACAAGAATGCAGAAGTGCGCACACACTTTGAAAAATATATTTGTATTTTCTACAGTAATTAAACACAGTAAACATTTGGTCTGAATGTTTTGTCCATGAAAAATAAAATGCATTTCCACACAGAATTTTATATTATGGTTTATAGAAACAATGTTTGGAGTGTGAAAAATGGATTTAATCCAAATTCCCAATAACCATTGAAAAGAAAGAAATGTTCTTTCAACATAATGTTATAATGCTGGACCAAGAGAAGAAAAGACTGACACTTACTTCTATATATATGAATGCTGAAAAACAAAATTGATTGAAATAAACCAATCACAAACATTCCATTTTTGTGATTTCATTTATATTCAGTGTCTGCCTTGGCCTTATCTATAAAGAGGAGAAGAGTCGTGCTGTGACTACCTAGGTCCAACTGAGTGTAGCATTTCACAGACTTGTACCAGTTATGTAAGTTCTTTGCCAGTTAGCTACACTCCTTGCTCACTAGGACATTCTGACAATTCATGTGATTCAAAGGTACCCCGCTTCAAAGAACTGTGGGTGGCTTCAGATCTTTGGAAGAAAGAAGGCAAATCAGTGGAGCAAGATGACCAGTCTTGGTGTAGAAGCACTGGTGTAAAGGTGATGAATTCCAGAGACACAGCAGAACCAAAACAATGTTTTCTTCTGGTGGGGGCAGGGTTGGGGGTTGGGGTATGCAAAAGGGAGGGGGTAGAAGGAAGAAGGGAGAACTGGGGAGAGCCTGGGGGTGGTGGAGGGTGGAGAGGGAGGAAGGGTGGATATTGGAGAAGGGAATAAGGTATCTACATTAAGGGAGTCATTTTATGATTGGCAAGAGACTTGTCTCTAGAGGGGATCCCAGGGGTTCACAGGGATGTCCCCAGCTAGGTACTTGGGCAGCAGATGAGAGGGTGCCTGAAATGACTTTTCCCCATAGTTACATTGATGAATATCTTGATCATCACCATAGAAATTTCGCATGATGGATGGAGATAGAGCCAGAGACCCACATTCACATCACAACAATGGACTGTGCTACCAAGGTCCAGTGGAAGAGCAGAAGGAGGTGGAAGATGAGCAAGAAAGTCAAGACCGTGAGGGACTGGCCCACCAACTGAGACAGTGCGCTTGATATGTAGGGAGCTCATCAAATCCGGGTGGACCAGGACTAAAGGAGCATATGAACAAACTGGACTCTCTGAATGTGGCTGCCAATGGGGACTGACAGATGGGCCAGTGATACTGGCAGAGGGACCTATCTTTTCTGCATGTATTGGCCTTTTGGGAACCTATTCTATATGGATGCATACCTTCTTATGCCGAGATGGAGGGGGAGGGCCTTGGGCTTTCCACAGGGCAGGGTATCCTGCCCCATATCGAGGAAGCAGAGGGAGGGCGGTGGGGTAGTGGGGGAGCGGGGGGGGACCGGGACAAGGGGAGTAAATGTAAATTTTTCTTTTAACAATAAAAAATAAAATTCAATAAATAACTAATGATTTTGACAATTTTTAAAGGAGAATAGGCTACTATAAAAGATAACATTTATGATACAAATGTTATCTCTAGGACTATAATATCTCTATAAGAAAACAGTATATATTCAAGCTAGGACAATATTTCTCAGTTATAGCTTGCAAATGCTTAGTTTCATGTACAACACTGAAGTGTGTAACCCAGCACCCGCATCAGGAACTGAAAATCACCCTACCCCAAACTCTAGGTGCTCATACCAGCACTTCTGGAATCCATAAGCAGCTGCAATCACACACACATGTGCACATGCAGACATAAACATACTCACGGAGTTAAACACAGATCATTAAATGAAAAACCATTTCAACTGTATATTATGCACACAAAAACATTCTACCCTTAAAATATACTATTAGATAATGGCAAAGAGGAAGATATAGTTATTGTCGCAAGACAATCTTACACCAATTTGATTTAAAGAGGGGGCATTTTATTGTAGGGGATAAAACTTACAGATCAATGTCCCACACCACATTCCTCTGGTTGCAAACAGGAAACCGAGTCTAGCAGTCAGCACGGAAGCCGGAAGCAAGCTAGCTTGGAGAGCTGCTGCGGCTATGAAAACCACGCTCCACATTGGGTGGGTAACTTAGAAGCCATTGGCTGAAAGCAAGAGGGCTTAATCTCCCGCAGCATATAGTGGTCTATGCCTCCAATTCCCAGTCAGCGATAGAAAGGCTAAGGAAAGTGACTTGTAGTTGATCTCGAACCACAGCAAAATGGCAAAGAGAGGGAGAGTGTGTTGAGGTGATATCTGTATAACTATCAAAGATAGCATATAGATAGCACAAGAAAAGAAAACATCCAGTATCATTAATCCTTACGTACATAGAACTAGAACTACAAGGTGCTGTCATGAAGGGCAGAAGGAGGGAGAAGATGAGCAAGGACGTCAGGACGGATCCCACAGAAAGAACGTCGCCCCCATGACAGCTGGAAGTAATTCTAGAGGACAACGTCCCCTCTCCCAGTAAAGCTAGCACTTGGATTTAGGGACATCATTTAAGGGTTGATTATAATTAGTATACAATTGAGGGTTGGGTGAGGAATTTTATAAGCTCAGGGACCCTTTAAAAAAAGGGGGGGGAATTGATGGGATTAATAGATTGGTATTTGGGAGCTATTTTTATAGATATTTATATTGGCATTGATTTTTGTACATGGATACAAAGTTATATCGAATATTGTATGCATGAATATGCTTCTACCTCTGTTTAAAACATTCTTGGTGTGTTGTTATACATATATATTGATATATATTTACCATTTTACAGTGTACATTTCTACCACTGATTAAGATACTTATATATTGTTTATGTATTGATACCATATTGCAATGTATACTTGTTAATTGTTTACATTTGGAGGGTCATTGTCCTCATTTATCACACAGTTGTTTATTCACTTAGTCTTTAAGTCATATAGATATTAAGAATTGTAGATCAATAGTCATCTATGTTTGTCATACTTATAGCTAGACTAATCAGGTTCTTTAGATACATAGAGATTATATTCTGTATGAATAGTCTTCAACCTCTTCAAAGAGCTGTAGAAAATGGCATTTAATCTAACCTAGAATTCTGTGGTAAAGAGACACAAACGCTCCTGGCTACACCGACCTATTCCCGAGAGACTGTTGAGAGCCAAAGACACTCCAATTGGAGCTTGTCCTCTTCTTGGCAAAACCGGCCTCTGGGCAAGGAACTGCCCATACCTCAACTACTGACAAAATACATAAAAGCTGGAAATGGATAAGCAAAACTGTCAAATCCTGCCAAGACAGGGTAAGATGGTTTTGAAAATTTCCTTGCCTTTAAAAATAATCTGTCAGTTATGCTAGGCCTTAGCCAAAGTTGGTTGCTTCAACACTGCAAATGTGACTTTGGGTGATTGCCCAGGTAGCCAGCTGTCTCTATGACTTGTTACATATTTTGGAAGTTGTTTGATTGCACTTCCTAATCACTCAGGTAATGTTATTTCCATTCTCAGATCTTTGATTGGGTTGAAGATTAGATAAATGTACTTAGTTACTTTCTTCTCACGACTTGGCCAATTTATTGATTGCATAAGAATTAAGTTAGTTGACTGAGATGGAGGGGGGAGGGCCTTGGGCTTCCCATAGGACAGGGTATCCTGCACCATCATAAGGAAGCAGGGGGAGGGCAGTGGGGTAGTGGGGGAGCGGGAGGGCCAGGAACAAGGGGAGTAAATGTAAATTTTTCTTTTAACAATAAAAATAAAAAAAAATTTAAAACACCATCTCCAAGATTTCTACAGATATGAGATATGGAAGACCTGGTTCTATCATATACTACTAATATACATATATGGAAAATTATACATAATGCAAAAACTTCCATTTAACTTTTAAAAGGAAATAATCACCTACTACATGATCCAGCCATCTAAATTCTAGTAAGAAACATGGTGGCACAAGTCAATAAGACTTTTTTACAATAACAATCACACTGAATGTACCTATCAGAGTGCCAAATTGAAAATCTAGATATTATCAACATAATAAATCTCAGTGTGTTCATACAGTATCATCATTGTTTTCACACTGAGAATTCCCATGGATCCATGTTTTGGTAGGCTGTGGAGGCTTTGCTGAGATGGGATTCAGCTGGTCAAAGGAGGCCACCAGGGGCTGTACTTTTCTATTATTGTTTTTGTTTTGTTTTGTTTTGACAGTTTCATACTTGCATGCCATCTATTGTGATCATATCTAGCCCCACTGATGTCTCTTTTGCCCTACCACTCCTGAGATTTCCTCTCTTTCCCCAGCTTTTATATATACCCTACTTTCATCTATGGTTTTTGCAAGCTCTGTGCAGATAACTGCTGCTGCTACAAGTTCAGGTTGGGGTGACTCTCTAATATTAGATCCCGCTCCTTGCTTCCAGTTTCTATCTCATTCTAAGTCATCTGCTGTTCAAATAGTTCCAATCACATGTCCCTGCCGCAGTAAGCCCTTCCTTCTCCATCATGGTAAACTGAGGCATTCTGAAACCATGATTCACAATGAACTGCTGCCACCATAAATTGTTTCTGTCAGGGAAGTTGTTCACAGTAATAACACCAATCAGCAAGATAATAAGCTCTAGGCATACCCTAAACTGGAAGAATTTCAAAACTATTAAGGTGAAAGATGTCAGAGAAAAGGATTAAAAGAGAAATTTCATTTATTAAAATTGCAGAAGACTACTGTACTGCGTCAGAAATCAAATCACAGCTAAACTGAGGAGGCAGGAGTGGGTGCGTAGGCGAGCAATTATAAAAGGGCATGAAGAGAGGAGGTAATGGGTGTATTCATTATATAGTGGTAATGATACATGGATACACATGTCAAGAACAATCAAATTATGCACTTTCAATATGTGGGAATCATCAGTAGAAACTTAGTAAAACAGCACAAGGTAAGATGTGATACTTGTCTAAGGAAAAGTGTAGGTTAATCAAGGTGTGGGAAGCAGAAATATCCAAGGGTACCTATCTGACAACAGCAGCACTTTCTTCTTGTTGTTGCAAAATGAATAAGCAGTATATCAGTGTCCTGAGGCGATGCTCAGGACTCTAAGCCACTGCCCTCAATGGATGGTGTCATCATCCCAGCTCTTCCTGCAGCAGAAACATTTAAGACCAAAAGAAGAGTTACAAAAGACATCAAAGTTTTATCACCAGAAAGGGTGAAGATTAATCCAGTGTTTGATAAAAGTGTAGACACTACATAAGAATTTGTTTGGCATTTTGTCTGATTTCAAATTTTCCTGCAATATTTTTTACAGACTCGTGTGTCCTTACTGCACTGACACGATAATTTAGGAGCTAGTGGATAACTAAGAATCAAGAATATTATTAGCACTATAGTAATTTCAGGTGCCTTGTAAGGGGTGCTCCTAAGGTTCTGGTCAATCATCTCACCAACGGTTCAAAGCAGCCATAGCTCCATCATAAGATCTTTGGAAACTGTACCAAAGTGAACCTTCTGTACTGACGAACAAATGGGTGCTCTGGTAGCAGGATCTTGCCGTTGAGATGGAGAGTTCATGAAAGCCCTGCACTCCCACAGAGTTCAGCCTGTGTGTGTCCTTACGAGACAATTGAAAGCAGACACGTTGCTTCAGTGAACCCAGTGGGTCATTCTAGTCAATTATTGAGTCTCACAATTCATGCCAAATTCCAAATGTGTAGAAAGTCAGAAGTGCCAAAAGAATAGGACTCCCAAAGTGCTGCTAACACAACAGGGAATAAAAATCTTATGGAGACTGGGCCATTTAGCTTGTAAGATGTTTCCTAACTGTGGCTAACACCAGAATTTTCAGCACAACCAATTGGTGCCAAAGCAGATGATGTGCAATAAAACATAAAAATCCCAAAGCTATCTACAAATCACTAGGTGGTACACTAAGAGCAAAGGAGCCAAGTAAGTTCATGAGTAAAATATCAGTTTACATAGTTTCATATGACTATGTCTTTACAAAAACTAATGTTTGGAAATCCTTGTTAGCAGGCAGATACAGTCCTTATGCAAACTGAAGAGTCTGGGGCACACAGTGAAAGTAGGACCATGACTGATTTCATGACTGATGCATATACTTAAATAACAACAACAAAAAAATGAGTTCCTGAAAGCTTGGTCTTAATTGATCAGTGGAGAGGTACTGTCGAAATTATGTACAAACTCTCAGGGATGGCAAATGAACCTAGCAATGCTGAGCCAGAGAATATATTCCCTGTTGAGAGTTGAGATGCCCTACTAAGTGATGCCCTTAGTAAGACAGTGAAGATCAAAGAAAAGGAATAAGGGTGCGATGTGAGAACAAAGACAGACACAGAATTTGTGCTGACACAAGCTGAAAAATGTCAAGAGCCATTTATTCTTAGAGAGGTGAGGGAGATGGACCTGAAGCCCATATTGTAATTCTAGCACCCTGGAGACAGAAGAATTAGAGTTACAAATCTAAGATGAGTCTGGAGTAAACAAAATAATATCATAAAACAAAATAATGAAATTAAACCAAAGAGGAGTGAAAAGGTAATAATTGTTAAAGCTTTCCTTGGGCATATGACAATTTTAACACTTTATTTCAGACTCCCAGCTGCCAGACTCATGGGAATTAAACTTCTGTATTTGGAAGCCACTCACTCTGTGGAAATTGGTCATAGCAATTTTAATAAATTAATATATGATACATATAGGAACAGAGTAGGTTCATTGTGGATACATCATGTAGAAACATGGTAGTTTGAGAGTGGAGAACAAGTGCAGGCATTTAAATGAACAAGTGTTTGAAGGGCATACTGTGGCCATGCAGTTGAGAAGGAGCAATGACTATCAATGTCAAATTGAGGGTTCAGGAGTGACACGTTTTATAAGGTAGGTAAGAATTATATATCGATTATATCTGCAGTAAAACGGAGAGGGCTAAATATGTCTCAGTGAGAACTACAGAGATGCCTGTCAAGCATGAGAATCTGAGATCCAACTTCCTTCACTCAGGTATATCTGGGTAAAGTGGCGAATGTCTTTAAACTCAACCCTAGGAAGAACAGGCTAATCTCTGGAACTTGCAGGCCAATCAATCTAGCTGAATTAGAAAGCTCCGGGATTAGTACAAGGTCCCATTTGAAAAATCAACATGAAAAACCACTGAGGAAGACACCTGAGGTGGACCACTGGCCTCCACATGGACAAGGGAACACACACACACAGTGTACATATACATGTGCATACTACATACACACACCAAAAATAAAGTAGAATTTATGTTATTCTCACTTATTTGTAGGGGATTAAGTGGACAGTCCCAGGTTATTTGTGAGGAAAGAACACACAGGAAAGGGATCACTGGGCTTACGGCAGATGGAACAATGTCACTAAGTATACTGCTATAGAAAATAAGAAAGGTGTACTGGACTGAACAACACACTCAGATCTCAGTAGTACAGACTGTAAATGTCAAACCCTGGGTGGCAAAACTGCTCAGCATAAAACAAGAGACTAGATAGGGAAGTATGACAGAGTAACAAGAAGCCCCAACATTTAGGGCATAATTAGAAAAAAAAGGCACATCCAGAAGATTTGAGGCATGATCAAACTGCCAGATGTCCAGAGGCTCTATGAGGGATCTGGAAAAGTCGGGGGTCCTCTTGAGGACTATCTATTGAGTTTGTATCTGTATATTTCTAGTACAAATGTGGAAACCAAAATGTATTGGTATAGATGAATTGGTTGTAAACGGTATAAGAGGAAATATTTCAAAAGGACTATACACATAATTTTGACAACTTGCATGACATGGACCAATCTTCTAAAAACCATAAAGTATCAGCAATAAATAGAAAATTTAAATATGCCTACAAGGTCACATTATTAAAAGTTCCACCTTGCAAAACAAACCATCTGCAAAAGAAATCTCTAGGCACTGAAGGATTAAAAAAAAATACCACTCGCAACTTAAAGAAATCCAAAGCTATAAGTCTGTTTCCATAAACCAAAGTGAGGAAGAGTTGCCCTGTGAAGGTTATAATAACACCTGACATAATGACCAGGCAAAGCCTTGACAAAAGAGATAGTGAAAAGTGAGCAGACCTGATGACATTTACGAGAGCTCTCAATATAATATGTGCAAACGCAATCTACTAACGTGTGATACCCTTCAAACCAGAGGCTAAAGCCTGGTGCATATAATGTCCTTTAGAGACATAGGTTTAAGATGAAGAATCCTGTTTCCATGTGCCATGAAGTAGATGGAGGAAGGAATGTAGTTTGGGAAGAGGCTTGAATTACCTGAAAGTGTTGGCATAGCTGTTTTTTCTCTCCTTCCTGCTCCATTTATTCTCCTCCCCAGTGGTTTTCAACTGGGGACCTGGCTGCCCAAAAAGAGGTTTGGTAGTGTGAGAAAAGTTTCATTTTAATTTTTATGCCTTCTTGATTCTGTTTTTAGGGAGGGTAGATGTGGACTACTAGGGAGTGCAATGTACATAAGAAAAATGATCCCCATTCTATTCCAAGGACCAGTCACTGTAAAGAGTCTGACCCTAGCAACTCTAATAATGATAGTGCTTACGTTTTTTACTTCCAGAATTTCTCACTTTAACCATGATATTTTTATGATAATTATTTTTCCAGACTTCTTGTTGTTTTCCAGATTGACAATGCCTCGCTATTTAGCTATGGTTTTTGAATTGAGGATCATCCTGACTCCATTATGGAGCCCTGAGATTCAGATGCATGCTATCATACCTGAATCTATGCATGCTTATTCCAGGCATTTCAACTTTGTATTCCCAAGAATTGTTATGAATTCTGCCTACATGGATTGCCTAAATCGTACTACATATCATAATCACACAGCATTTGAGACAGCCTCCTGTTCCTTGGCATCCCTACTAAACATTGTTTACTTCTGTCCCAGGCAACATGGCAAACTTGCAGATCATTTGCAATACACATTAAAATAATCATTTTGTTGTTACTTTATTTTTAATTTATGCTTTTCCTTGCCATTTATTCTCCCCATACATTTTTACATCTTTTTTAGGCATTTTGTCCAAGGCAAAACCCTAACTATAGTTATAAAAGGAGTGTCAAATTTCTTGCCTTCTCAGAATCCCCCATTCCCTTTCTTCTTTATCACTAGTTCTAGTCCTAATTCTTTGTGCAGGTGACCATTAAGCCTATACTCGGGACCCTTGTACTCTATGTGTATCAGTTGTTGAGTTGTCAATGTGGGCAGAACTAGACACACCAGTTTGGATAAGTGTGGCTGCCCTCAAAACCATCAAGCCTGAGTTCCAAGCCCCTAGGGAAGATCCAGACGATGGCAGGTTAGCCGCTGGCCTCTCCTCCTCCCTCCAACCAAGGAATGCAACCTTCTGTGCTTGATTCATAGTCTTTTCTAACAAAACGGGTGTAGTTGCCCAGTATTCCCAATGTCACTGGTTTCTTTTCAAAAATACAAATTTAAAAACTATGACAGACATTGCTCAATAATATTTGCTTAACATATTAAAATGAGTTTTCTGTTTCAGTTTCTTGGCCTGAAAAGGTTTGTGGAGCCTATTTGGGGGGGCTTCAAGAGAAAGTTCACTGCCTCTGTGGACAGGAAACAGCCATAAAACATCATGTTTCATCCAAAGTCCCTACACTAAGAACATGTGTAGTATCCTCAGGAGGTTCCAGGGTGAACCCCCTTCCTCAGCTCTCTGTGGAAGCCAGTGCCAGGACAGTCCTCTTCTGAGGAGTCTGCCAAGAACAGCCTATTCCACAGCTGTATAATCTGTTCCGTATTACAGTCTGAAGCAACCCACTGGAGAACCTGTCCTTTCCAAATATCTAAAGACATAATGTCTCCATAGTTTTAATGCATTTCTTCCTGAATCTTTGCTAGGAGCCATTAGTGTAAGTTTCCTGCTTTTACTTCTAAGACTCAGGTCCTGTAACCTATTTCCTGTGCCACATTAAGCCACTGTAAAGATGTCCAGCCAGAAAGTTGGAAGCACGGGTGTGGGGATGGGGGTAGGGTTGGGGGTGGAGGTAGGGGTTGGGGGTTGGGTAGGCAAAAGGGAGGGGGTAGAAGGGAGAAGGGAGAACTGGGGAGAGCCTGGGAGTGCTGGAGGGTGGAGAGGGAGGAAGGGTGGATATTGGAGAAGGAAATAAGGTATCTACATTAAGGGAGTCATTTTATGATTGGCAAGAGACTTGTCTCTAGAGGGGATCCCAGGTGTTCACAGGGATGTCTCCAGCTAGGTACATGGGCAGCAGA
>JAQHUG010000490.1:106889-118196 GCA_028555095.1 Dicrostonyx torquatus | reverse complement strand
ATTCTATATGGATGCACACCTTCTTAGGCCAAGATGGAGTGGGGAGGGCCTTGGATTTTCCACAGGGCAGGGTATCCTGCCCCATATCAGGGAAGTAGGGGGAGGGTGGTGGGGTAGTGGGGGTGCGGGAGGGCCTGGGACAAGGGGAGTAAATGTAAATTTTTCTTTTAACAATAAAAAAGAGACTTCATGACAGGAAAAAAAAAGAGTTGCCATGGTTCTGGTGTCTTTTCATAGAAATAGAATCCCTAACTAAGACAGTGTGGCATAGTTCACTTGTATATATATGATGTCCAGCCAGCCTAACTTAGACACTTAGTCCAAACAGCTTAGATATCTTTGGAGGTCCAGCCCAAGTATCTCCCTTGAGTTCAAGTATTCATGGACACCTCACAGATATTGTATTCTTCTTCTTACCTAATGTGATTTCCTTTTTCAGTATTGTTTGTAATATCTGCCACTCTATAGATGTAAGTAATGTATTATGTAGCTGTCAGCTCCCAAGATTTTATAATAGTTATGTTCTCTGCTTAAAGGTTATCTTATAGGTTCTTCCTCTGTTCTTTTTGGTATAGACTGATCCTTCTCAGAAGGTTATACTTGAGTAGATGAAATCACACCTGTAGGAGTGCTTCCAAGCGCTGATAGAAATCATCACCACAGTTCACACTGGGCTCATTTCCAGTTCAACATCAATTCTGTGGCTTGAAAATCTTGAAATCCCATCTCTCATTGTGGTCCTAATCTACTGATTGTGTGGTTCATCACAAATCAACTTTCTTATCAGTAGGAAATGTGTCATATAAGCTTGTGTAGAAGTGATGTCTGCTGTTACATTAACAACTTCTTCAGAGTGAAGTCCAGGTAGAAACTCAACTATACTGCTCAGCTCAGGAAGTTACTGAAGCGCAGGTAGTTCGCTGTTCACATAGATGATATCCTATCTCAACAAGAAACCACTTTAAAAATGTTGCTACCTCCACTACTGACTTGCTTTCATGAACCCATTAAGCACAAAATGGCAAATACAACATGTATATAATCATAGGGAGCCAGCCCAGAAAACCCTTAAAAATCAATCCACTTGGGGAAAAACAAAGCTAAGAAATGAGAATAAGTGAACTTGAGCACTCTTGGTTTTAAAAACTTGAAATCACAAATACTAGTCAGTCTGAAATATTTTCAGGATGCACAGGATGTCACAAGGGAAAAACACCACTTCAGATATCATGGATTAGATCTCAACTAACACTATCTCATAATGTAACCTTCAGACTACATATGTAAGGTGAATAGAAAACAAATTAATCTCATGGTTAAACTTGATTTCGCATATATTATTGTGCATATACAAATAAAGATTAAGGAGCCCCCATTATTTCAGAGTATGGAGGATGATCAAATCTAAAGACATCCGGTTTTGGAAGCTTCAACAGTGGTCATTGTATATAGGGTAGGTTGAGAGATTATCAATTTCATATTTCCTACTCTCAACTAATTTTTTATTCTAATTTAGAAATGGTGACGAATATGCTTCACCTCATTTAAGAGAGACTGTTACAGCTTATCAATAGAAACTGCATTTAAAAGATATTGAGGAGCACTTAGTTGTGCTCCCAACATTGAACTAGTCTTTTATTGACAACATACTATGAGAAGTAGAATATTTCCTATAAACTCAGAGGATGTAGCAACAGTAATCAAGGGAAGAAGGCACAGGGGAAACATAAAAAATATACTAGCATAAAAACTTGAGTTAATAAATATGATGATCATTTGCCCCTAGAATCCTAAGGGAAATTTAAATAAAATCAAAGTGATCCAATAGATGTGGCAAGCAAAATCTACAGATGTTAAAACAGTGGTAAATCAATTACACATCCAGTGATGGGTGAATGCATAAAAAAGTTATATATATATATATATATATATATATATATATATATATATATATATATATACACCATCTTCTCTAATTTGATGTTGCATGTACAATAGATGTGGCAACATGTATAAACTTGCTAGCATCGAGGAAGTGAAAAGGGCCATGCATAGACAAACGCTTTCTGATCTCCCACATTTGTGGGAATGAGGGAGAGTTGGCATAAAATCAATAGGGAGTAGAAAGTTGATTAGCAAATGTCGCAAAAGAAACATGGAGGAGAAAAATTGCCCCTTCTGACACAAGAATATAGCTATGAACAACATTCTCTTTTGTGCTACAACAAAGTAGAGCTTATGTATTTATATATAAATATATGTACGGAAAAGTAATTTAGAATAGTCCTTCAGTTTGTGATGATGAACAGGTTAATTATGCAGATTTGGTTACTGCGTATTGTGCTTGTGTACAGAGAAAAACTGTTGTTTGTGTCAATTTCAGAGAAGGGTGTTGTATATCCTGTCCCATCACTCTCTACCCTTTCCCTTAAGACAGAGTCTCTCACTGAACCTAAACTTGGGCTGTCCTCTGGTAAACCCCTGTGATGCTTCTAATTCCACTGTTCAGAGCAGGGTTTACAAACATACACTATGCTACTACCTTTTTATGTGAATTTGGGGATTTGAACTGAGGTTCTCACACTTGAACTACAAATGATCTTACCCATGGATTGAACTAATCCCTGTCCCAATTAAAATTTTAGACCCACATCGATGCTATATAAATCTAATATGTCCAATGCCCTCCCATTCCACGTGGATTGCTCTCCAGTGTCTGGAACTACATTTTACATTCTTTCTTTTTTTTGATACGCACTCAGATTTGGTAAATATTTGTCTGCATTCATTTCTCAACATTGCAATCATAGGCATCACATCATCCTCACAATTCATACACTTTCCCAAAACCTCCTTACTGCCTCGCTCATTCTTTTGTAGGAAAACCAAGTTCAAGACTCAGTCTCCCCCAGTAAGAGACTGTGAGAAACTCCACGGCCTTCACACTTAACTTGATTTTCCACAAACTCAGTGTGTCCTAGCATGACTTCACCATGTCAGCTACATCTTTGTATTTTAACTTGCTCCTTCCCCATCCTCATCTATCTGTGGCCCACACAGGAGACCTGAATCTTTTCCCTTAGTTTAGAGGCATCCTCCCTCAGACCCCAGTGGTTGGGCTTTGCTTCTTAGCTCCTATCCAGCCCTACCACCCTGCTGGCTTTCCTATACGCATGCGCAGTGTCCTGTCCGCCCCGCCCGGCCGCTGCTGCGGAAGGCACAGCGCTCAGTAACGCGCACTTCCTCTGCTAGTGTCCACGGCAGGAGTGCTGGTTCCCAGAGCTCCAAGTCGCAGCGGTCCTGCTCTGATCAGACAGCGCAGAGATGTCGGAACAAAGTAAGGACCTGAGCGACCCTAACTTTGCAGCCGAGGCCCCCAACTCTGAAGTGCACGGCAGCCCTGCGGTTCCGGTAGGGGTCCCTCCTCCCGCGTCTCCAGCTGAGACCCTCGCAGGGCCCCCAAGCGCTCCTGAAGGCCCTCTGGCAGCCCTGCAGGCCTTGCCACCGCCTGAAGAACGGTTCGAAGAGGTTGACCCTAAGATCCTGCAGCAGGCCGCAGAGGAGGGCCGCGCCCACCAGCCCCAGAGTCCGGTCCGGCAGATGCCAGCACCGCCCGCCCCGGCCCAGCTGGTGCAGAAGGCGCACGAGCTCATGTGGTACGTGTTGGTCAAGGATCAGAAGCGTATGGTCCTCTGGTTCCCAGATATGGTGAAAGATGTCATGGGCAGCTACAAGAAATGGTGCAGAAGCATCCTCAGACGCACCAGCCTCATCCTTGCCCGAGTTTTTGGGCTGCACCTGAGGCTGACCAATCTCCACACCATGGAGTTTGCCCTGGTCAAAGCACTCAGCCCAGAGGAACTGGACAGAGTGGCGCTGAACAACCGTATGCCCATGACAGGCCTCCTGCTCATGATCCTGAGCCTCATCTATGTGAAGGGCCGCGGGGCCAGAGAGGGCGCGGTCTGGAACGTGCTGCGCATCCTGGGGCTGAGGCCCTGGAAGAAGCACTCCACCTTTGGCGATGTGAGAAAGATTATCACCGAGGAGTTCGTCCAGCAGAATTATCTGAAGTACCAGCGTGTTCCCCACATCGAACCTCCCGAGTACGAGTTCTTCTGGGGGTCCAGAGCCAACCGTGAAATCACGAAGATGCAGATTATGGAGTTTCTGGCCAGGGTCTTTAAGAAAGATCCCCAGGCTTGGCCTTCCCGCTACAGAGAGGCTCTGGAGCAGGCCAGGGCGATGCGGCTGGCTAATCTCGCTGCCCACTTCCCCCGCAGAAGTGTCTCTGAGGATTAGGAAGGACCCCAGCACTTTGCTAGTTTCTGACCCATACAGGGATGTGTTAAGGGTGGGGCTGGGTCGTTAGAGTATTCCCCATTCACAGTGCAGTATTTCATGTGTAACTTTTAAGTTTTCCGTACAGTGCTTTTGTACCTCTTAATGCAGTGAATTCATTTGTGTACTCTTGGGCAGTGTTTAGGATTTATGCATGTGTGTTTAGAAGTAAGCAAGTGGGTGTTTTCACTTTTGTGCTTTCTTCAGTTTTTGTATGAGAGATGTGCTGTGCTGAACTTGTGAAATACATTGTGTATCTTGTTCATTGATTGGGACTGATGAACTGTATCCCCATGAAAAAGGCCCTGGAGAGTTAGCGGGACTCAGCAGCAACACAGACCTGACCAAGAGAAGAGTCAAGGCCCCTCTCCACATGACCTCCACTGACATGGGAAGCACCCATGTGGAATGGACTGGTTTGAACTGGAAAGTTTTCAGTGTAAGCACTTAGCACACTTTATGAAACATGTATACAACCCCACCATAAATAAACTTTGAAGTGAGCATTAAAGATTCTCGTGAAATAATTTCTTTGGCGGGGGGAAGGCATTTGTTTTGTTGGAAGGAGAATGGGAATGGGAAGGAATGGGTGGGAATGGGGAAGATTCTCCCGTGTACAACAGGAACAAATGCAGTGTCCGTCTAAGGGAGTGGAAACCACTACACACGACCACTCAAGTTTACAAAAGCTTTATTTTCTTAAAGGAGCTGGTGACACTTCAACGACTTAAACACATAAAGGGTGTAATAATCAAAGAAAAGTCTACTGTTACATCACATAGGAATAACAGGTATTATGGAGTCACTGCCCCTTTTCTGGTCGTTGCTTTTTTAAATAGTTTTTAGTGGGCACTTAACAGAATGAAACAGTGTTACTAAACCCTTCATGTGCATTTTATCCTTTATTTCATCCTCCCACCATCAATAAGGAAGCTACTGCATCTGCACAGAGGAAGAAATATGCAAAGAGTGTTGGTAATGAACTCTCCTAAAACTCAGAGGTTATCCTGAGTCTTGTCTCTTCGCTCCTCACAGCCACCACTCACATGAGTACCCTTGCCTCCCTGCTGCATACACTAAGGGTTTGATTTTTTTTAATTAATTCAAAGAGTCCTTTGCAGAAAAATGGAGTTCTAGGTGTACAAATGAAGTAACTTCGTTTCAGAAAGAATGGTCAACCAAATCAAATCCTTATCCTGCTCAGGGGTGAAAACAAGACCCGAAACACTCTTTCTGGGGAGGAGAGAGTGTGAAGGAGGCTTTTCTGACAGTGGTATCCATAGAAGCCATGACAGGTATGAAACAGAGGAGCAGTTGGGTTCAGGAAGTTCCCCATAGCGACACAACCACATCTGTGGCTTGGCAGCCTGCACATTTCGGCGGACGGCAGGTGATGAGAGGGGGAAATGGGATGAGAGTCACTGTAAACAGCAAACACTGAGGAGAAATCATTAGGAAGCATTGGTCTCACCAAAGTTAGAACCATTTCTGGAGATGGTGATGAGGGGAGACACCTGCCACAGCATACATAAAAGCAAACATAGTCATGTTCACATGAAAGAGTTAGAATCAGTGTGTTGGAGTGCAGAACTGCCAGCACTTCGTGGCATTATCTAGCTGGGGGTGCAGCAGATGAAAATGCATACAAACCCACGTATGATAAAATTGAATCTATTCCATTTAGTTGTCCCCATGCTCTTTCGCTGAAATGAGAGCAGAGAGTGGGGTGACATTGGCAGTAACCCCAATGTGGATGGCCTGGCTTTCAGTGTATTTTTTTCATGAAGAGCTACGTTAGTTGTCATACATACTTAAAAATTTACAGGTTTTCTGCCGTGAGAGCATAGATAAAGAGATAAACAGATCCCTAGCCAAACCTTTGCAGAGGAACAGGATTGTGAGAAGCGAGGAGCTGATTACAGACAGGCACAAGGGCAGGCCTGCCCTCCAACTGTGTTACCTTGGAGACAGCTAGCCATCGAGGAGGAAGCCTTGCAGATATGAAGTGTTTAATTCACGATACCTGGTTCTGTAGACGCAGCAGCCTCGGAACTTGACGGCTTTCTTACTTTTCCATACTGGATTGTAAACTAAAAGATAGGAAAGTTTTCCAACTATTTTGCAAAAGCCTATAAGATGCGGAGCTAGACCAGACAGGAAACAGCAGAAGCTTAGTTTCCGAGGCCATCGCTGGGATTCTCACATGCTCTAGCCGGGAGAGATTCTCTGACTCCTCTGATGTCCTAACAGTAGCTTTGATTTTACTTTGGTATTTTACTTTTACGACATAGACCTATTTGGCTTTTATAAAATTTTCACCTTAATTAAAATTATTTTATTTTAATGTTTTAATTAAAATAGTTACATCATTCCATCCCCCTTTTTCCTTCCCTTCAGCCCCTCTCATCTATTTCAGATTATTATTTCTTGTTATTTCACATTATTTTCACATTAGTTGATTTTATTTTTAAAGTCATGTAAGGTAGGAAGAGCCTATGGAGTTTTAATATAAATTAAAATACCTAGTTTAAGGACACTCGGAGGAGATATATGCTTTTAAGCTGTCATAATTAAATTTGAAAAGGATGTTTTAAATAAACCAGGGAAGTTGCATCTCTCCCACTGTCCTGTTGTTTTCAGTTCTTCTTTAATATTGCCTGACCAACTCTGAACACCACTTCCTGGGGTTTTTCGCAGCATCGATGTTTAAACACATGATTTTATAAATATTAAGTACATTTTGCCACACTCGAGTGTAGAAAGTCCTATTTCATTGCCTGTCGTGTAACTGAAGCCCATTTACTATGGGTCTGGCACACGCATAAATCTTGGTAAATCTATTTTTCTCAAGAAACAGCATTTTTTTCTTTTTTCCTTTCACCCAAAATAGACATTTACTTATATAAGGTATCCTGATCACAGATTGCCCCCTGCCCCTCCCAGTTCCTCCCCACCCCTCCTCCCACACTGATCCACCCCTTTCTCTCCCTCATTAGAAAACTAACAGGCTTCTACGCGTTTACAATAGAACATAATATGGCAAAACAAGGGCTAACACAATCGCACAGGGCTATGCAATTAAAAAGAAAGAAGCAAGCTCAAGAAAAAGCAGGAAAAATAGATAAAGGTGCAGAGGCGCACTACTCGCACAATCAGGAATCTTATGAAAAAACGCAAAACGGAAAGGCATAATATATCCGCAAAGGACATGAACACTCAAAACGTTAGACGAGATCAGTACCTTCATACGGGAAAGAAAAAGCAAAAACAGCATATGTATCCAACTAGCCTGAAACAGAGAAAAGAGGCACGTGTTAGAAGAAAAGAAATAAATGCAGAAAATATTGCAAACGGGTTCAAGAGCCGGTTCTAGGGGAAAAATGTGAACCAGCTTCTAATAGTTCCAGGAATGTTTAAAGGATAAGTAGTACAAATGAACAGCTACTTGCTGAGTGAATGCTTCAAGAGCACAAGTAGCTGGGTCGAGCTGGGGGGAGAAAAATTGGGAAGGGAATGATGGAATTCTATTTCAGTTAAAACACATTGAAATAACTTTAATTTTAAAATAAAAAGGAACAAAAATAGGTCAGTGTTGTAAGAATAGCATATCAAGTGAGAAAATGAAAAAAAATCAAATTAATAGATAAAAGTATGTATTATACATTAAGCAATTAAAATATAATAAAAGTGAATGGATGTGCCTTTCTATTACTAGTTAATTAAGAATCAGCACACATATGCCCTTTTATCTTTGGACATATGCTACATGTTGTCTCCCATACTCTTTGTGGTGCATGTTATGCAGCCAGTGTTCAGAAGAGGAAATGCTGGGAGTGAAAGATTCAGAAATGAAGAGAACGATCATTGTCCTGTTGTCAGAAGGCATTCACTAGATTGCAAACTGCATGTAAGTAGCAAGAATCACCCTCAGCAAAAAAAAAAAAAATGCCAGATTATGAGGATAGAGGCTTGCAAACATATGTACAAAATTCATATTTCCCACAGTAAGTACTGTATGAACTTGCATTGACTGTGTGAAATGATATTAACAGCCTGAAAGCGAGGCTGGGAACGGTGCGTTGGACAGGAGCATCTCTTTGCGTCGAAGCACTGTGCTGAGCACACACACGGGTTCATGACTCTCAATGTTTTCATGAAATAGAAGAGGAGGAAAATGGAAAGTAAATCTCATTTCAAGTTGCCTAAAATATCTTTTTTTAATCTCTTAATTTGCTCTATTTTTTCATTTCACTTAGGAAGGATTAGAAGTACTTAAATATATTATGTATTTTCCTGTATCTACAAAGTGACTTCTGCCACATTATTTTCCCAGTAATTTAATATGAGAAGATCTTATAGCCTTTAGGGTATGCATTTATTCAATTTTTGTTTAATAAAAATACTGAACTTCATTGTGTTGTTAACTTGTTGTAGGAATTTGCAGATATTGGTGAACTTTAAGAAGTGTGTCTTCCAGAAGTGTATAGTAGATACCATTCATAAAAATTATTTGTCAGTAACTGCCGTGATTATTAGATCAACTCTCTAGGTATAGGAATATCTATTGTCAAAGTGATTCTAAATTTATTCAATAATGCTTCACAGAAAAATTTTAATGATACCAATGATTATCTTATAGCATACCAGAATACTTGTTCTTTATTTTATATTTTGGAAGTTGAGGGATAGAGGATGAGGTAAGGAATGAGCAACAGGTGTCGACTCGGGTTTCAGGCTTGAATACAGGTTAAAGGTCAGTTTTGGTGGATGAGACAAGAAGAGGGGGAACAATTTGGGGGAAAGCTAGCGTTTTCTATATGGGAAATCTATTAAATATACTAAAATATAGAAGACGTACACAATAAGTGTACACAAACTCAAGTGAGACCATCATAACCCAGCCGTGGAGTAATGCATTTGTTTAAAGACGCCGTGGAGAGAAATGTGTCCGTGCTTGTATTCTGAGAACCTGAAGCATTTCCTCGTCGAGTAGTGCAGGAATGTCTGGCAATGTCACTACAAAGAGTGCCTGGATAAGAGTTCAAAAAGAAAGCCAGCAGAGTGCAAGGTCATAGAAATCAAAATAGCAACATTTTCAGCCAGAGGACGTGGCCAAGGGTATCAAATGCTCTTGAAGTATCATAAACAATTTAAAAAGGGATTTTGCATTTAGCAGGATCCTTGCTGCTAGGGAAGAGATAAAGTTTAGAGGCTTAGAATTGAGGTTATTACATGATTGGTAATAACTCTAATAACTCTGTTAAGAACAGTTGTGGAGTTAACTAGATAATGAATACAAAGATGAAATTAATAAGAAAAATTTGAAAATATAGATCAAGTTGAGAAAAAATGATTAACTAAGTGCTACAAATAAGACAGGGTAAATAAAAGACTGTGAACAGTTTTCTGGCTTGCAGAACTTTTTGAGTATCAGTTATTTATGAATTAAACACAGAAGATTCATGTGGGAAGATGATGAATTCTACTTAAAAGGAGTTGATTTTGACATGAATATGAGATACACAAACAGAAATGTGAATTTGACTGGGTAGAAATTCACAAGATGAAACGGTGAAATGCAAACTACAATCTGATGAGCTCATGAGTGAGGACGGACGGAACTGCTTAGAGATAGTGTTGGGAATTAGAAAGGTAAACTGTGCTTATTCCCAGGCAGCTCAGGCAGGAAATGCAATCTGCTGCTTCACTTTCAGACACGAGTGAGTCTCCTCTTACTACCGAGGATATGCTTGGGATACTTAACAAGAGAAAGACAGGAAAGGAAAGAGGGGGCAGGGAAGCAATAAATCTGAGCGTCAGAGAGAATACTCAAACAGTATGAAGAAAGAAACCAAGAGAATTTGATTTAGAGATGCCATGGAAACCAAATGGTAGTACGGTTAGGTACCTCTCAGCTCTAAAGTAATGAAATAATAGAAAAGTATATAGTGAATATTCTTATAAAAATTTATTTCCCTCTGATTAAACAAAACATCAAGAGGTCACATTCCAGCAAAAGACAAGTTCTAGTGAATTGAGAATTGAGCAGCAGATGTATATAAACAACTTGAATATTGAATATAAAGAAAAGCCAGCTCTAAGGGAATGAGGTGACCATCAGCCTAAGTGGAGTGACAAGCGTGAAATGGAACTGGGAAGGCATGTGCCATATAGATAAGACAGGTAGATAAAAATGATTGATAGCTGCATGCCTATTTGTATCTATGACAAAAGTTGATCATGTTATAGTCTCAGAGGATGGCAGGAAATAAAACGACTAACACCGATCCAAACTAATTCCCACATCAGACTGTGACAGCAAAGTTTAGTAAGATATTAGAGATTATGATTTACTAATATGTGAAAATAAGAATATAAAACTGTCGTTTTTTTTTTCATTTATTCCAAGAATGCAAGATTGTCTCAATATTTAATAATGAGCTGTCATACTTCACCATATTAACAATCAGGAGAATAAAACACATAAAATGAATTCATAAAGAAAGGCCACTTGATAAAATTCTACTCGTCGTGATATTAAAAGAAAACTGCTAGTAAATTAGACTTGAAAAGGAATACAAGTAGAATTAATACCTCCTTTGTAACGGTTTCCAATTTCCCCCGTACTTGAGACCCTCTTAACATGGTGAATACTATATCCAGTACTGATAGTGATGTGATGGTCCTTAGAGGAGAATGTACAACCACTATTCTACTCGATCAGCACAGTACCTAACAATATCCTAGAATCATTTTTCCTCATATGTACAGATAAGTGTAGTCTTCACATCTCATCAAAGAAACTTCTTTGCAACAGATGGAAACCATTACAGAAAAAAAAAAACAACCAATCAAAATGCAGAGTTATGGAGCCCAGTCCCAATAGATATATCTAAAAGAATTGTCTCTAGAGGGGATCCCAGGTATTCACAGGGATCTCCCAGCTAGGTACTCGGGCAGCAGAGG